>OZ025263.1:20470975-20596805 GCA_964019135.1 Arenicola marina
TGTTTCGTCGGCACAAACGAATGGAGTGTGCTTCACCCAAACCCATGTCATTGTTCAAAAAGGGAGGGTTCTTGACGAAGTTTAGCCTTCATACACAAGTGGCATGAAACTCCAAACATTGCGCTTCATTTTGTGATAAAGAGTGCCCCAAGCAATCTACACGACATTTAAGGCAAGTTACAACCCATTGTTTGGCGAGCCCTCAGCCACCCGGAGTCCGTAACATGCTTCGGTTCAGCAGTGGTTGGTTGGTTATTCAGGACGCTTTAACCACTTTTGGTCGTATCGCGTCAATGGGAGAAGGAATGGAAAGGGAAGCCATATCCCCGGGGGTAACCCCCTACTCTTTGCGAAGAAAGACACGGGATCTTTATCCTACGACAACACAGACATGGCCACAGCAGGGCTCCAACCACCGATCCACGTGCCGTTGGGCTCCCAGGTGACCAGAGCACTCAATGCGAGCGCTCTAGCCCACTAAGCTATCGAGGCGGCCCCGGTTCAGCAGTGACTGCGAAAGTTATCCAATGCACCACGTTAATTCCTTCCTCCACAGAAACTCTGGCCGTGTTCTATCAATAGAAAATAATTGGGGGCAGTCTAATTACCCAAAAATACGCGAGATGTCTTTCTTTAATGCGGAATATCATGTTGCTATATTACTTTACGCTTCAATCTCAATTTCATTCATTTTGGGATCTTTTGAACCGCATGGGGCTTTTCTTTGGAATTCTAACTAAGGGTAACATGTGTTGTATAGATATGGAGCAGACCTTTGATACAGTTGATGTGGTGTCAGACATGCGAGAACCCTTAATTACGGTATTGTTTGGCATATGGCTCGCAAACTGCGACGGTATTAACACCACATATATAACGCTTCATATTTAGACCATTTTCTGCTGTTTCTCTCTCCTTCTTTCTTCCTCTCTTTTTCCGAGCACTCAAGGTTAAGATATCAAACAGCCATAAAACAAGGAATGTAGAGGCGTAGAGGCATGCATGTGCCAACGCAGGCAAGGCCGGACTGATAAAAACTCGACGGGGGGTGGCGGTGGCTTTAAGCGGGATGGCAGGTGCCCGCATGTGAGCATTACTTGGGTGTAAGTGGAAAGGCTATGACGGCATTTTGTATTCGCGCGGTTGAAGTCGCCAGCCAGCATCATGTGATCATTAAACGCGATTCTTGCTATGAAGTAGAGTTTAACGTTGTGGGTAAATGAGTCTTAGGCGCGACTGTTTTAGGGGTCGGTGGTGGGCAGGGTCTGTGTGTGTGTGGGGTGGGGGGGTGGTCGGTTTCGGGGGAGAAGCGCGTTAGGCCTACACTCGACACGAGAGGGTATAAAGGTGTGTGTAGGGTGGTGATGGATGGGAGGGGTGGTGATGGTTGGGAGGGGTGGTGGTGGTGGGAGGAGTGGTGGATTTGCGCGCAGGACATCGGAGAGTGTGAAAACAGTGGCATATCATGCTTGAAATTTTCTGCTAGACCAAGATACATAACGGTGCTTCACTTAGTCCATAACTCTCACACTGCGCACTCCGACCTGCACTCAGATGTCAATGGGGTGCAGCTCGGACCTCTTAAAAAGTAGAATCACAGCAGGTTAATTCCGATCATGCTCGATTCACCCCTGATTACTCGATTCATCCCTGCTTACTATGTGATAACTATTTTATAGGATCCACATTAGAAACTTATTGGTTTGGCTGCCCATCATATATACCTGGTACAAAGCAAGTATTATCATGCACAACATAAAAGGCTGGTCTTCACGGCAGGCCTAATTAGGAGCCAAAGATTAATGCTACTCTCTATTCCATTTCTACACGGCTGTTCTGTGTGTATAGATATTTACCATGGCACGTCTTAAGCCTCCCCCACCAGACGGCGCCACTGCAGCGCCGCATTATCACGTCACAGAACACCATAATAACCCGTGCCTTTCAAGTCATTATCCCTGGCGAGGCTCACGGCGGCACTTTCTACTGTGACAACCGATCCGGGCCACTGCGAGGGGGGCATCCTTTGATACCGAGACGTGGGGCGGTGGCGGTGGTGTCGATAGAAGCTGGTGGGGGGTGGGGCTAGGGGAAAGGGGTCATGCAGATAAAATATTCTTTAATAAGCATATCTAATACCACTTCACCTTACCCCCACCCCGCTACCCACTCAACCAGCCATTACAATCATCATACATACTTTCGTCCTTTACCGTGGCAACACCCCCTTCCCCTACCCACCCACCCATTTAGCATCCCCTACCTCCACCCCCACCCCACGCTCTCCCTTCCTCGAGGAAACAAATTGTCTGACACCCTGTCCCGGGCGTTGTACTTAGGACATAGGTATGACTGGCTTATAATGGGCATAAGCGACGGCTCTCTAATTATCCCGTCACTTAGGTCACAATCGCGGGGGATGACGAGCAAGTCTCGCGAGTGAGCAAGCGAGACTTAACCTAACTAACAGACTGACTGGATGACTGACTGACTGAGTGACTGTGCTGGCTGCGCTGGCTGGCGTGGAAGGGATACTTTTTAGTCACGTGATTTGTTTGCTCAGCTTGACAAATCTTGACGCCGCGTAGCGGAAATAATTGTCGGTTAGTCGCTTGACTTGTTGAACACCAAGACATGTGTAGAGAATAGAGTGTGACATGTTTGGCACGGTGCGGGGGCTTCAGTAACAACCTCGGTTAGCTAAAATAACCCCCATCCCATTGAGGACGCCATTCACCATGGATCACACATAGCCGCTAACTAACAAGGGGCCATTTCTACTCCGCTTATTCTTTCCCAGCCTTTTAGTATCATGACTATTACCCTCCCCCCCTCCCTTGGCCAATGTATTCTTTTATGATGCCACAATTATCTTGTAGTCGATGGGGGTGTAGCTGTTGTTGGAAGGCCTCTAGCGTTACCATTGTGGTTATCGTCGCCCACGGTTATTTGATTTCAAAGAGGCTCTTGATGCGGTTGTGCTCGGGGAGCAGCGAGCAGCAGGTCGCATGCGCACTTCCTTTTCAATGTCACGCCAGGAAAATCACTATGTTTCCATCACCCACCGTGGCACACTATTTAAATGGTTGACTCGTCTTGTAAGTACTTCACAATAAAACCTGGTTGGTGCAGGCCGTCATCCCTAAGATGTTGACATAAACACGTATAACGAACACATGATTTTGTCGTATGCATAAACGCTTTTGACACAATAGTCCATTTTACATGATTGAGGCGGACTTGCACGCGTTTTTCTTTTCAAAGATGTGTATATGGTTGTGTGGATGTAATTATTGACAAATGCTAAAGCTAATTGCTATTTCTGCTATTTCTTATGATACAATAAAGATGTGGAAATGTATAGCTACGATACCGTTTAAACCAGGCCTGAGACCGATTATGTATTAACCCTACCTATACTTTTTAAATCAATATATCTGGAAATTGATATTTTAATGTAGGAATACTAACAATTAATGTTAACATAAATGACAAAAGCAGTACAGCTGATGTTGCTACTACCAGGCTGATACTTGCCGTAATACTACAATTGCTACAGCTGTACTGCTTCAACTGTACTACTACTACCACCATTACTTGTAGTTGGCCTACAAGTACTATTATTACTGTTATGGCTTAGTACTACTAGCACGTTACTGCTGCTACTTGTGGTACCACTACTACATTACAGAGTTACTACCGGTAACAATGAAGTAGAGTAAGGATAGCGATACCGTCAATATGATGTTAACCGTTATATGTATGCTGGGAGGTGCGTGGACAGCGGGTTTTAGGGGCCGGCGGACAGCGCGCTGCCTATGAGTGCCGCGGCCAGGGTAATAACTACAGCATAGTAACTCGGTGGATCTAGAGCGCCAGTATTTACCGTAATAAATCCTCACGGGATGACCTTCTCGGGGTCAGCGCCTCTTCACGGTGTCACCTGACCCTCTGGCGAGCAGACGGGCTAAGATATCGACGGGTGACGAGGGGGGTGGGGGACTCTCGCACGTTCTGATTGATTGAATTCTACGTTCTCACAGAGCTCGTATTCTATATGAAACGCTTTTTTTGGTTACATATATATGGTGACATATATATATATATATGATATATATATAATATATATGCACGTAATATATATATATATATATATTATCCGGTGCCAGAGGTGCCTCAGCGGGGCGTGAGATACAAGCGCCGCCTAGCGGAGGAATCTCCGAACCGACGAAATTGTTTTTCTCTTTCCGATTGTGAGCAGAATGGATTATTTTACATCTATCTACATACAGGAAAGGGTGTGTGTGTGTGTGTGTGGCGTTTTTAGCAGTTTTTTTATTTCTAAATCGTCATCATCTGGGGGGACGGCGGGTGCGGGGTGGAGGGTGGGTGGGGAGGGGGGGGGCTCCACTCATTAGAGACACTTTGCATACGGCGGGACGTGCCAACCGGTTGACACGAACAAACACGTGGATTTGAAACCCTTGTCTCTGGATGTATTGACGCTCGCTGTTGATTCGTGTTTACCCGTGCTGGAATGGTCCACGCATTTACGACGGCCTTCTATAAAGCGATATCTCAAGTCTCTTTTTCCAATCCAGTGACGAATTTAGGGACCACGTGCGCCTCCCCCTCACCTCACCCCCCAACACACACACACACACTCAGGGGTGGGGGCTGGAGGGTGGAGGGTGGAGGGTATGGGCCAAGGGCTTCTCCTCTGTGAGGGTGGTGCGGGTCTGTCACCAGTCCCGCCTTGGGTCCGCCTGTAGTCCCCTTCAGGGGGTGCCTTGTCAACAAACTGTTCCAATTAATAATATTACGACGGGAATGTTACTAGTGTCGTTTAGTCTCTCTTCAGCTGTCTTATTGTCAACACAATGCAGTCGTGATATTTACTGTTGTGTCTATTCTCTACGTGTTCTTTGATTAATTTATACTATTTTAATTGCTAAATACGAGTTTTACATAAATCCTAAACACCCACGCGCGTTGTATGTTGCTGAGTATTAAGTCATATACATGTAGTACTTTTTTCTATTTTCTTGTCGCCTACTCTATTTCAAGTGATTTGCGTTTCACCTTATCACTTTTGTGTATTAATCGTGATTCTTTTTATCTAAACATGTTCTCTATATAATCATATTAATACCTAATCGCTTATTGCGTTTGCCCTTCAGCGGTGCAAGGACAAGCTGAACACGCTGGCCATCTCTGTGATGAACCAGTGGCCCAACGTGAAGCTGCGGGTGACCGAGGCGTGGGACGAGGACGGCCACCACGCCAAGGACTCACTGCACTACGAGGGCCGGGCCGTGGACGTCACCACCAGTGACCGGGACCGCGCCAAGTACGGCATGCTGGCCAGGCTAGCGGTCGACGCCGGCTTCGACTGGGTTTACTACGAGTCACGAGGTCACATCCACTGCTCGGTGAAGTCCGGTAAGTGTGGCTTGCTGTCCGGCTGGCCCCGGTGTGGCTTGGTGTTTTTTTTTTTTTTTTTTTTTTTTGGTGCTTTCAACAAAGAAACACACTAATGAGCTCAGAGATGTGTTTGAAGTTCATCTTTGAGCTGATAAAAAGTGGAATAAAACCCGGGGGCATGAATCTCTTGGGGTGATGAGGTATAGATAGGATAACAAAGGGATGTGCACGCAAATCTCAAGTTTTATGTTTTTCATTTGAGTTTTGCTAATATGGACATGACAGCGAGTTGCATTTGACGCAAGTTCTATCCCAAATTAGTAGAAAATTCACCCTAATTAATATTTATATTCTATAGCTTAGAAGAAATAACTGCACACAAACCCACACATACTCTGTCATGTAATTTTTATAGTCTGCCATCTTGGTTGGCATGTCTACTTCCGGTTATCTCGTATGGATGTTTGAACGCCCTGCTGGCTTATTGTCCACAGCCTCCAAGCTTGCATGAGGCCCCGTGGCCGGGGGGGGGGGGGAGAGTTAGTTTGCATATCATAGGACATAGGTAGGCTGGCTTACTGAGTCAGTCATTAAAGGGTATTGCGTGAGAAACATGGCGGATACAGAATGTGTTTTCAGAAAACCCTGCAATCGTTTATCCCGCGGGAACTGACCATTGCTGATATTCAATTTGCTTCCTTCATTTGTTCGAGGAGACAATTATGATGGTTTGATTCCATCAGTAAATTGAATAATACTTCTGATTTATTCTTAACACGGTTCATATCCCTCACAAAGCAAGAGTCTAGTTAGGGCTTGCAAGATAAATGAGGGAATTGCTGCACTGCTTTGACACATACATACACAACAAGATCTGGTAAAGTTGAGCCATGGACGAATGTAATTATGATAAGAGACTCGAGTTAGTTTGAACACATGATTTGGCAGACATGTCTCTTATCACGTGGAATGATCTTAAGAAAGCGATCAGAAATTAGCCAACCTTGTAGTGCACTGAGGCAGGACAATTAAATTATGAGTAAGTATGTTTATCTCATACTCCATCCTCTTATCTCCCCCCTCCCCCCACCCCTCCGCCCTCTTCTGGAGCCCTGGCGCCTCACTGCTCAGACACACGTGACTAATGGAGCGGGGTGCTGTCAAACCTATCTATTATCGCCGCTGTCGTTATCAGATGGGTGTGCGCAATATATATATATATATAATACGATATATATATATATACATCTACATGTGTATATGTATAGAGTGTGAGAACTGTAATCGATATATATACCGTATAATATATATACCATAATATATATACAGTTCTATAACAATTATGACAGAAGAAATGATGCAGTGCCGACCCCGTGCGCCCCTGACCCCCGTGTCACCCCCGTGTCACCACCGTGGCGCCCCTGTCCCCACCCCCCACTCAGCACTCCCCAGCCCCCACTCCACGATGGGTGATCAACAACTCTTAATGCGACCGCGCCCATCTCATCCCCTCCCCGAGATCTCGCTCTCAGTCTCGTTGGCTGCATTATATAAACACGCCATCCACCTGAAGTCTCGAAGCCACCCGACTTGCCAAGTCTCCCCTCCTCTTACGCATTGTCGCCATTGTCTGTTTATACATCAAATCAGAAAGGCTGTCAGAGCAGCCCGATTGTCTTTGTTGTTTTTTTGCTTCGCTGGTATATATATGTTTTTAGCTCGTGTTAAGTGACTGTCAGCAAGGTGATTAATGAAAAAAAATGGCGCCGTAGATTTATGATTGATGAAGGTGGTGAAATGAGTAATGTTGTTTGCTTAACACTGGTTTGTCTAGCGCTATGTGCAGTTAGTTTATGCCACTCACTGTGGCACAGGTCGACAAAGAGAAAGGATTGTTAAGCAATTGTTCACTAAGCCATACAATTTGTTTTATTTAAAAAAAACGTCAATTAAATTTTCCTTATTTATATTCTTCCTATTTAATCATTAAAGGATATGAATTATGCATACTTCTTGCATAAATAACGCATATTTTACAGAAATGCTTCCTAATCAAATTCGTTTGACATATAATGACATATAATGACGATATGACGAAGCCATATCGTGTGTCTTACCCGTCATATATGTAACGAGATTTTCTCCTATGAAGTGAAATGAGGCAAGATTTCTGTGAGTGAAATCTTTTCTGACATTGTGATGACAAATTAGTTTTTGACATTGATATTGCGAACTTTGTTTGCTGATTGAACAGCCACCTTTTCTTGGTATATTTTGGTTAAGATACGCAGGCAAGACAATTTGTTGGCAAACGTCAAAGACAAATTTTGTTCATAGGAATAAACGTCAATGGCAGATTTGTAACCGCACCCCCCCCCCCCCACCATCACCACCACCTCCTGGGTATCAAATGATCCGTCCGTTACTCTGTGACTAATAAAAATACCATTTGCTAACAAACTAAGATTTGCGTGAGATCAAACTGCAGCAATCGATCGGCGGTCGTCCTGTCACTCCCCCCAACTGTTTGGCTGACCGACAAAGTAACTTAGTGACAACCGTATTTTTGCGATAAATATTACCCATTGCCTCCCACACAAATAAGTACAACAAAAATCCCGTGACTCGTCCAACATGTATGTTTGTTTGGCTGATGTGCCCCAATGGCCAGATTGGGCGGATATGACGTGCATGTCACGTGACTAAGTGGGAGGAGTTTGTTTTTATCCGTGTTTAGGTTTTTGGTTCTCTGTCAGGCATACTGAACGAATTGGAATGGCTATAGTGCGCTGTTCAGGTGATAGGGTGACGTAATGCGGGGGCGGAGGAGAGGGCGGGGGAGGGGAGAGGGTGGAGGGGGGGGGGCGTGGGGGATAAATATTTCATAAAGTGAGTTGGGTGGCGGGTAGATCTGAAGTGTTAGGAATGGGTCAAACAGTCATTGTGAGACTGAGATTTTTGGTGTTTGGGCTTGGGGCGGAGTAGAGAGGGCAGGAGGGGGGGGGGGGGGGGTGGGAGGGGGTGCGTTGGAAGTGGCAGTGGGTGACTGACTGGAGGGTGCATTCTGGCAAACAACTTGAGACGATCAAATTGTAAACCGTGCCTCTGTCGCAGCGTCAGTGCTTCAAGGCGCCGCCATGTTGTTTCCATGGGGTGCGGGTCTTTTGGGTTTTGACCCCACCCCCCTCCCCCCTACCAACCTCCGTCCATCGCCTCTCTTCTGAAGACAAGATCACCGACCCTCCCTCTCCCCTCCCCACCAACTATAGTGGGCGGGGATCCACAGGACTGCTGCACATGACGTCCCTGGAGGGGTCATGGTGGAATTTAATGGCTTCTGTAGACGCTTTATCCACTTGACTATATAACCCATGCTGCCAGGCTGGGGGGAGGGGCGGGGGGGGGGGGCGCAGTGAGGGTGACGGGGCTGAAGAAGAGGGTGAAAAGGGGGGGGGGGTACTGACTGGATTTACGGGGCAGGCCATTGCCACGACCACTGATGGAGTGGTGTGGGAGGACGGGTGGGGGCGTTAGGAGCGCACATTTGCGGTGAAAAAGATACCCGTATAGAGCGGATATTTATGATGAGAAAGATGCCCCGACAGAGCGGACATTTATGATAAAAAAGATACCCCTATAAAGCGGACATTTATGATGAAAAAGATACAACTATAGAGCGGACTCTGGGGCTATGAAAATGTGCGTGGGCTGAGGGGGCAAGGGAGGGTAAGTGTCAATTCCAGATTATATCAAGGTCAGATCATCAGGATTATATCAAGGTCGGGTCATGTGGGCTAACTCGCCTTCTCTGTTTGTACATATACATGTATGCCAGTCTACCCATTATTTAAAAACTAAATAGTTAACTCACTGTTTACCCCCTCCCATCCTAGACCCATCGGCCTATTCCCTACCGTATCAGGCATTCCTTTGCGTCCCTGGTCAGAAGTTGACCCGTAGAATATCGGCCGTTTACGGATGCCAGGCACCTGAGCTTTCGGGAATGGATGTGGGGGTGTGGGGCGTGGGGGTGTCGGGGTTTGGGCGTGTGGGGGTGTGGGTGTGTGGTGGGGTGGGGATGGGGTATTGATGACATATGGCTGGTCGGGTCGCCCGTTCAAAGAAGCCGCCAGAAGGAGGTGATGGGCGGGGGGGGGGGGGGGCGTGCATGGATAAGGTTGGTGTAGACTGGAGTCCAGATAGAGAGGGGTAGCAAGCAGTCAAGGGTCAGAGTGTGCGTAGCCAAACGGTATATGCCTCTCGCTTCTTAAGTGTTTGCTACTGCCTTCGACAAACTCTCACCGCGACCTTCTGCCTACCTCGGTCCCCCATCCGCAACCCCCCTCCACCACGCCCCCCCCCCCCCAGCAGCCCCCTCACAGGGTGTTGGTCCACCCATCTACTGACACTTTCTGCCGACTGCAGTCGCCCCAAAGTCAACCACGTCACGTGGAACACTTAAAGAACTGTCCATAAAGAAAAAAGGCTGAGCTTAGAAGGAAGAGGGCGGGGCTGGCCGCTCTTGTTTCGGCATTGTACCGCTGTGCCACTGTGGACAAGGGCCAAACCAGGCACTGACAACACCAGGTTTAGTTGAGGGTGGAGGGGGGTGGGGGTTGGGGGAGGGGGGGTGGCGGGGGTTGAGTAAATTCACCTACAATGTGATTATTGCCGTCCAGGCTGGATGAGTTGTGCTATTTTCTTCGTATCATTATGACCGGTTATTTTTGGGAAAAATATTCAGCCACGAGGGTGGAGAAATGGTGGAACAGACTGGGGGGAGCGGGGGGGGGGGTGATAACCATCTAGCCTCCCTCCCACCCTCCAGTTTAGCCTTGCCGAGCTCGCCAAAATATAGTGGTTAGCACAGATCAATGGGTCTTGGCTTCGAATCCAGGCCACGGCACCTAATCTGGCAATTCAGCGCAAGTTCAACCCATGCGAGTATTCTAAAAATAATGGTGAACATTTTACTTTAAATTTGGTAATTTATTTTCTCTGACTTGTCTCTATAATCTTGCTTTTACTTTACCCTCGCAGACAAATCGATCGCCAGTAAGACGGGCGGATGCTTCCCGGGGGGCAGTCTCGTCCAAATGGAGGACGGCAGCGCTCAGGCCATTTCGGAACTTTCCGTCGGCGACCGAGTGTTGACGACCGACGCCGAGGGTCGCTTGACCTACGATGACGTCATCCTGTTTCTGCACCACGACGCCTCGCACTCCGAGACGTTCTACCGTCTGGAGACGGCGGGCGGACCGGCGCTAACCCTCACCCCCAACCACCTCGTCTACGTCGCCGACGAGCCTGAGGCGGAGTTCTCCCAAGCGCGAGCCACCTTCAGCCAGGCCGTTCGCGTCGGCCAGTATATATTCGCTGTTGCCAACAGCAACAGCGACAGCCGTCCCCACGCGGCGACAGCACACAAACTCGCCAGCGCGCGCGTCGTTGCCAAGCGCCCAGAGACTCACGTGGGCGTCTACGCGCCGCTGACGTCACGCGGCTCGCTGGTCGTCAGCGGCGTCGCCGTGTCCTGTTACGCTGTGATTGACAACGAGAACATTGCGCACGCGGTCTTCGCACCGCTGCGCTGGTGGCACGCGCTGAATAAATCCTGGCGCATGGACGCTTTGCCGGCGAATAACGTTACTACGTCACTTCCGGCGTACCAGTTATCAGCGACGACACGTGACCCCTACCGAGGCGTCCACTGGTACGCCGCCTGGCTGCATTCCATCGTGGATTACGTCATTCCAGAAAGCATGCTCTTCCGTTCATGATTCTCGCAACGTGGCTACCCCCCACCGCCCCCCCCCCCCAAACACACAACCCACCTACCCCTCCCTCTCGCCTGTTGTGTATATTTCTAGTTATATGACCTGTTACTTCTGGACTTAATGTCCAGGAAATGTCGATGAGTATTTACAACGTGAGCATGAAATCGCACAGTGTATATATAATGTACAAAACGAAACAGACACTCGTACTCTCTCGGCTTCGTTTGTTTGTCACTCTGAAATGAACAATTTGTTTGTTATTGAAATCCCAAAGCATAGCAATATTGGCAAAACAAGAAAATGAGATCATAAATCAGGAAACTAAGTTATAAACAGCTATCGCCGTGGGTCGAACACGCACCATAGTGTGACTCCAGCCGTTACAACGAGAAGATCATTTGTGAAGAATTGAAGCATATGTTTTCAATGTTTCATAGTCAGCGCTGACAGTCAGCGGCTTATGATTAGGCCAAACATATATTATACCACAGGTAACGGCACCGTCACGTTGCAGTCTTGGCCAGTGTGTATTGCCCTGAGTGTATTACCGATCGACACAGCTTCTTTAAATGTATATCAGCTACGGGAAGTCGGTGTTCAGAACATCCTTAAAGCGGTAGAGACATCTATAAAGCTGTGAGCGTTAGACGGCTGCAAGGCATGCTGGAAAGTCGGCAGCGATAAGCACAGCCTTAAAGGTGTGCATGTCAGAGCGGTATTTGTAAGGCTATTCTTAAGGATGCAAGACTTAGACGGCGGTAGATTTAAGGACATATTTAAGGACATGCGATAGAGCTAACTAAAGCCGTCCCTAATGAAGCCCTTGCTGGAGGATGGTAGGGCCAGCTCCCCCCGCCCCTTCGCCCCCGCGACCTTGTATCGTACAGTAGTATTGATGGGCATTGTGTTTAGCATTGAATTACTATATAACCTTGACTGTATAGCTTTCTATCTGTCTTCGGAAGCTGACTTGACAAAGGGTAAAGGTCTCTGTGCCTATTGGTTGTATTAATGTAGAAAGGGTCGCTCCGGAAAGTTACTATGGCAACGTGAGCGACTGGTCATTATCTTATCACCTTTATCGTACGTTTGTCGTCGTTTGACATGTGATTCTAGGTGTTCGGTTACTCAACGTTCATGGTACTGTAGACCATTCCTTGTTCCACATTCCTCTTAAAAGTAGTGAACCCCAACATTCCTTTCTCTCGCGGTGTTTGACGTCGCTTCGTATCGTAGTTTGTATACCGGATATCGGCATTATATTTACAGTCGCGTGATTGGACGAGCGGTGCACCAATCAGTGCATTCTATATCTCGTTACTGGATAAACTAAGGTGACAATCGACCTCGGAATGCGCGAATGTCCATTCCATCTAGAAGGACTTCTGTTATGGTAGATACAAGTAGATTTAGTAAATTTTGTGATTTTGGTTTTTACAAACTTGAAAGATCTGACTGTGTTTAAGTTGTGATATTGATACAACTCGTATATATTAGATTTTCAAAGGGGAATTGTTACAAGCGTAATATGATAAACGATGTCAATCGAGTACAAACACATTGTGATGTCACATTGGAGAACAACCAAAGAGTAGGGCGCCCACATATTTAGGTTTTAGACTTGAGCCGCGTCGTTTTTAAGATCGAAGTTGTTGTGACCTTTTGTATATTCGGTGTTTAGTAAACGGTTTGTCCGATAGACGGCGGATCGGTGCCCGTGCGTTCCTTTCTATCGCATGAGATGAGCGTTCGAAATGGTGCTGCGTTAAAACCAAAGACTACGGTAAATGCACACATCATACCGTTTTGAGGTAGGATTTCTTACACGTGATCACGGCGTCATTATAAGTTGCTATGGGGTGCCGTTGTACTTATTAAACCCCATGTTGGATGGTGTGTTAACGTTAACTATGGGTCGTTGTGTGATGCTGGCTGTACTACAAGGTCCCGAATATTGGAAGTGTTGAAGTTTGGTCACCCCACCCCCCTGGGCCTGGAGTGATTTTGTATTGATATATTTCTATCGAATTTTTCCTTCCTAGAATTACGCCGTGATCTCTTTCCACCATACGGTCTTGGCTTTGGGAGTCATTACCCAACTGTTATAGATATCTCATTGTTTCGCGACAAAAATAAAACGCATTCCACCTATTGTAATGTCACAGAAACTGTTTTTAAATTATGTAAATGATGTTCCCTGCAACCGTTGGACGTAGAATGGGATGGAAGTATGTGGACAACGCAGCAATTGACTATCCAGTATATGTAGTGTTGCGCATGCGTGAATTCACTTCATAAACTGCTGCACTTGAATCACGCGCCATCTTTGAAGTTAAGTGGCTTCACAAATATGTCAATGAGGTACAACAGCGAACGATGCCGTCTCATTGTCTTTGTCTGGACCATTTCCATCGTACTTTTGATAATTAACTTATCCCAATGGTGACCTATGACATCAACAGTAGAAAATCAGTCACAAGAAAAATAAAAGGACCTCCATGTATCACAGTGCCACAGAATCCTTTCCCCTCCCACTATGCGTCAAGGTCTAGAGCTGAAAGTTAAACCGAACTGAGCTGAGTGGTGTTATTTATTTATATCTCTATTCGGGGTAAATTGAATACATTTAGCTTGACCCTTGACGCGTGAAATGCGGTCTAGCCACATGTAGGAGACATGTAGGAGTTTCCTTCTAGCAGCGCTGCATTCCTTGAACAATATAACTGCCGTGGACAAAGGCAAGCTACGGTGCGCATTGCTTCTTATCTGGTGATTGAATTAAATTCTTCAATAATAATAATTTATTGCTTTGATGTAAAGATGAATAAAAATCGTAACTCCTCAAAATGGTGCGTCATGTTGTGTTTACCTACAGAAACAACGCGACATTCACATTTTCAAAGTGATATTCCACGTAAATATTGACACTTTTCTAAATGGCATATGATATGACCGTCAGGCGGACCCACTTTCAGCATACCATGGGATACACAATACGATAACGGAACACACTCTAAATTTTACAGCTTTAAATAACTTAATTTAAGACAAAGGAATTGCAATCGTGGCGCAATTTCTATTTATTTATTGCATAATATATTTTTATCTTGATACAGAAAGGTACGTCATTTCTAAAATTGACCAAAAAGTCCAAAAATCTTCAAATGTTTCTCAAGCTTGTCAAAATTGCCGTGTCAGCTGCCTTAAATAAAATAGCACTGCACATGCCAAACTGTTATTTATATGTCAGTTAATAAGGGGCACGCCACACATGTTTCCTTTCTTCGCGGTGGTTTAAATGAAGCAGAGACAGGCACAGTAGGCTGATACAAAGCGACTTAATAGAACTACCTGTGACCAAATGATCGCAAAACGGAAAACATGGGAGACGTTATGATTGCATAGCCAAATAACCAGAACATGGCCAAAGTGTAGGTGTAGAATCTAACCTTATATAATAGGCATTCATACTTGCCATTCAAGTTTTCATATTTGCTTTTTGTCATAGACTATACATTTTTCTGGAATTTAGCGGGACTAAAACTCTCCCATTTTATACCAAACGAAGGTTCTTTGTACTTATCTATCGTACGCGAAAAGCAATAGTCCTGACATAAGTGTGATGTATTGTGTTAACCGAGCTTATGAGAAAGTCTGATAAAAATCTAGTGAAAAGAACATTTGCAATCATCGATGTGAGTAGCAATAGCATCACATCGCCAACACACAAGTCCCACATTGTACTGACTCCATTATGATGATAGATTGTCCAGCAAGTTGCTAGAACCAAATAGAACGCTATGATAACGAGCACACTACATCATGCATCATCATAATGATGATAAGTTCTAGTTACTTGGCCAGAATACTTCTGGTTCCGCTTGAGAAGCGTCTTAGTCTTGGAAGGAAGCAAACGAACATCACTTTTTTCTTCAATATGGATGTCTTATTGTGTAATATCTGCAGATTGGACTCCACCATCGGGCTTTACTTTTGATGATGGTGTGCACACAATGCATACCTCACTATATACTACTGATATAATAGGAGGAACATTCTCATAACTGTCATTCTCTCACTCGCTGCCGTCTTCCCCCCCACCAGGTGGCTACGTTAACGTGCAGCGTGCGCAGCGCCCTCGTGCACTAGAGAATGACACAAGTGCCGCAAGGCAACACAACAGCCAGGACAGTGTCCTGGTTACCATGGCTGCGCGAGAATATCACGTGGTGATGGCCTTGTCACTTGACTAAGTTCACAGCGAAAGGCATGTAAATAAAGTTGACAATGTATCGAGGAGTTCCATGATGCTAAAGAACTAAAGCTGCAATCAATTTATATATACATATGTAGTTCTATGGCGATACAGTTATGGTAAATAAAAGAATTACAAAAGAAACAGCTCTGTGCAATGTAAATTGAAACCCTTCAAGGGTTGTTAAACTTTGAACGCTCAAGTCGCATATGTCACAGTAAGTGCGTCTTTATTGAAGACATTGTTGCACAGTTAATACACACATTGCACACTGAATACACACATTGCACACTAAATACACACATTGCGCACTGAATACACACATTGCACACTGAATACACACATTGCACACTGAATACACACATTGCACACTAAATACACACATTGCACACTGAATACACACATTGCACACTGAATACACACATTGCAGACTACATACACACATTGCACACCGAATACACATATTGCACACTTAATACACACATTGCACACTAAATACACACATTGCACACTGAATACACACATTGCACACTGAATACACATATTGCACACTAAATACACACATTGCGCACTGAATACACACATTGCACACTGAATACACACATTGCACACTGAATAAACACATTGCACACTGAATACACACATTGCACACTAAATACACACATTGCACACCGAATACACACATTGCACACTAAATGCACACATTGCACACCGAATACACACATTACACACTAAATACACACATTGCACACTAAATGCACACATTGCACACTAAATACACACATTGCACACTGAATACACACATTGCACACTAAATACACACATTGCGCACTGAATACACACATTGCACACTGAATACACACATTGCACACTGAATACACACATTGCACACCGAATACACACATTGCACACTAAATACACACATTGCACACCGAATACACAAATTGCACACTAAATGCACACATGGCACACCGAATACACACATTGCACACTAAATGCACATATTGCACACCGAATACACACATTGCACACTAAATACACACATTGCACACTAAATACACACATTGCACACTGAATACACACATTGCACACTGAATACACACATTGCACACTGAATACACACATTGCACACTAAATACACACATTGCACACCGAATACACACATTGCACACTAAATGCACACATTGCACACCGAATACACACATTGCACACTAAATACACACATTGCACACTAAATACACACATTGCACACTAAATACACACATTGCACACTGAATACACACATTGCACACTGGGGACACACATTGCACACTGAATACACACATTGCACACTGAATGCACTCATTACACAATGAATACACACATTGCACACTAAATACACACATTATACATTGAATACACACATTGCACACTAAATACACACATTGCAAACTGAAGACACACATTGCACACTGAAGACAAACCGTGCACACTGAATACACACATTGCACACTGAATAGACACATTGCACACTGAATACGCACATTGCTCACTGAATGCACACATTGCACACCGAATACAGACATTGCAAACTGCATACAGACATTGCAAACTGAATACAGACATTGCAAACCAAATACACACATTGCAAACTGAATACAGACATTGCACACTGAATACACACATTGCAAACTGAATACACACATTGCACACTGAATACACTCATTGCAAACAAAATACAGACATTGCAAACTAAATACACACATTGCAAACTGAATACAGACATTGCACACTGAATACACACATTGCAAACTGAATACAGACATTGCACCCTGAATACACACATTGCAAACTAAATACACACATTGCAAACTGAATACAGACATTGCACACTGAATACATTTGCATATTTTAAAACCATGTTTGATCCACAGACAATGGGACATAACTGATAAGGAGAGATGTATCAGTTGTTGCAGTTGAAACAACAGCTGCGGCAGTAGCCGACATATAAAACAGATATAATTTATGCCGGGGTACTGTGCCTCCCTGGTGTAGTAGTAAATGACCGTAGGTCAGTCGCAGGTCAGTCGCAGGTGCTAGGTTCGATTCCGGCCCTGGACACATAAACTTGGGGCATGTTTCATTTATCCATGCTTTAGCGCCCCGGGAGGTTCTTTGGCTCATTTTAGCCCTTGTGTGCGCAAAAGCGGCATAAACCCGACCAAGCCGATAGAGCTAACCACTGAACCATTCGGGTGACCCATTCTAATTTATTTTTATTGCAGTAGATGATGGCGTAACAATTTACAAGTGTCATGAAATGTTTGTATGTACCTTGTAAAGTGTAAAGCGCACTGCGATGATAATCATGACAGGACGCTAGTACTTATGCTCTTACGCCTACTCCAGATACTATAGCAGCAGGTGCGTGGTTCGTACCACACCTGTGCAAATGTTTGTGCAAGGTAAACTTGGACAAGGCTTAAAACACCAATCCACCCTCCATCCATCTATGATTGGTGTAGAAGTACATGTGTCTGAAAGTTCATTTAGGTCATGACTTTTTAGACGCAAACAATCAAGGACAAAACCTGAATAAGATGACGTCATCACCAAAGAATCAAATCTTAGATAAGACTAGATATGAAGATGGTATCATTGGATCACCCAGGGATACCTAACTTGGGAATTGTACACCTGTTTTACGCGCTTTTTCTTCGCTGATGGGCCCGATATATAAAGAAGAGGAATGATCTTTCTTGCCAACAGCGTCATACTGTATCAGGTGTGTGTACGTGCATAACCTAAATGTGTTTGTACCAAGTTGCAAGTATTAATTTCGATAACTTCGTGATAGCCTTTTAAGTTATATATATATATTCCTCGATTGATGATTATATTTTGTTTTGCAATTTTTTCATTATTATTATTATAAATTTGTATTATTCACTTATTTATTTAGTTACTCCATATGCATTGTTCTCTTTCCAAAAGAGGGTGTTTTCGCTACCAGCTGCCACAAGATGAAGGCTTTCCTCTCTCTCCTGAGTCTCGCCACCCTGCTGGCCTACGCGCATGCGCGTACGTGCCTTTGCATCGCCACGTGGGGCGGTGGCGTCGCCAACATCCGGAGCTGCTCCAGCACCGCGTGTGGCGTTCTGGGATCTGAGGCGCCCGGATATTGCATGGACTACACCGGATCCAGCTCCTCTGAGAGCGACGGCACCTGGTACCAGGTCAACTACGGCGCCAGCGTAAGTAAGCAGGGCACAAGACTATTATTTCGGCGCACACGGAGCTCGTAGATGTGCCCATCACTTCGAATGGAATATCTCAGTGTTCAGCGTGGCTCGGTCATGAAAAGTGCATTACCGTCGTAGTAACACTAACTCGTTGTGATAATAACAAAATAATGTTCAGTATAACTTTAGCCCTTTCTTGATTCATAAAATCCACCCTCTGGGTGAGTACTTTGCTACTCGATAATCGCCCGATAAATGTTCCACTTAGCTCTAAGTAGATTTGCGTAGCCGAAGTGTAGCATAAGAATACGTGGCCCTTGGCCCGGTTACTGACGTTGTGACCATCGTATATGCTATATCGCGGGGTCTGGAAGGGGGGGGGGGGGGAGGGGGGGGGTCCAGTTGCCTGTGTCTTGTGTCCAATTTTTCAAAATTCTCAGTGGCGACTCTTCACGACGTTCCGTGTCGTTTTTGGGCTACGTTCAGTGTCGTTTTTTTCTAAAATGCCAATATCTGTGTCGATTTTGCTTTTTCAGATCCTCAGTGTCGGAATTTGGGGGTCTATGTCCTTGTGATAAAAACGAATTAAAAGGATAAAGCGGCACAGACCTGGGAGATTTGAACCCGCAATTCTATGCAAATGATTTGCAAAACGACTCATTTATCTTCTTCAGCTTGGCTGGGTCCGTTATGACGTAGCTTCCGGTCCCCAGACCTGCGGCAACGACGGAAGTGAGTACAATCGTGAGTCGCGAACGTAGTATCTTCGGCGGTAAATAACAGATAGTCACAGGCCGCTTGGATGCTTCAATATAATGCTAAACAACACAGTCATGCCGCCACGACGAGGCGAAATCTCTGGGCATGGTTCAGGGGGGTTGGAGAGTTAACCCCCCCCCCCTCAAGCGGAGAAATGTTAAGGACTGTTAAGGTATAACTTTCTGTTGGACTGTTTAAATCCATGCAATATTAAGCGTTTTGAAGTGTGGACCCCTGCCCCGGTCGTAAACAAAATCGTCGTCATTATCACCCCCCCCCCCCTCTCCGACCCCCCCCCCCTCAAATTTCTAGATCCGCCCCTGAGTCTACACTACGTCTCATAGTAAATACACCATGACCCGAATGCAGCGCCGAACTACGGTATTTGTTAATCGGCATATGTCAAGCCATTATCTCTGCTTGATCTTTGACAAAACATATGTTTTGCTCCAAAGCTACCTCTGGGTGCTTCGGTCAGCTGTGCGGCGGTAACTATAACAACGACCCCAGGACCTGTGACGACTACGGCTGTGGAAACTACGGTGCCTCTAGGTAGGTTACTATATCCGTCGATGGCGGCTGGCCAGACAGGTGTTCTCTATGCTGGCGGCTGGCGAGACAGGTGTTCTCTATGCTGGCGGCTGGCGAGACAGGTGTTCTCTATGCTGGCGGCTGGCCAGACAGGTGTTCTCTATGCTGGCGGCTGGCCAGACAGGTGTTCTCTATGCTGGCGGCTGGCCAGAAAGGTGTTCTCTAAGCTGTCTGTGCAAGGCGCTCGATTAATGGTTCTTTGCACCGAACACAAACCGCGAAGTGTGCGACAGCATTTATTTGTAAGGGGAACAAGCATAATATAGTTCCAGCATACACAAGCTAGTGGAATGAGTAATTTTGTGTATGAAGAATTCTCAGTTCCTCAGAGTAATGACCATCATTAACTCCTAAATGGGGAACCAGAGTAGCAACCATTCTAGTGGGAATCAGCCTAATGACCATTGTTATCTTCTACATAGGGAACCAGAATAGTAAACATTCTTAGTACATACAGTGGTAACCAGCGTTGTAACCATTAACTTCTACATAGGGAACAAGCATAGTAACCATTCTCAGTACATACAGTGGTAACCAGCGTAGTAACCATTCTCAGTACATATAATGGGAACCAGCGTAGTAACCATTATCAGTACATATAATAGGAACCAGCGTAGTAACAATTCTTAGTACATACAGTGGGAACCGAGGTAATGACCGTTGTTAACTTCTACATTCGGAACCAGCATAGTAATAATTCTAGTGGGAATTCGCGTAATGACTATTGTTGTAACTTCTACATGGAGAACCAGCGTAGTAACCAATCTCCGAACATACAGTGGGTACGAGCATGGTAACCATTCTCAGCACATACTGTGGTAACCAGCGTACTAACCATTCTCAGTACATACATTGGGAACCAGCGTAGTAACCAATCTCAGGACATACAGTGGGAGCCAGCGTAGTAACCATTCTCAGTACATACTGTGGTAACCAGCGTAGTAACCATTTTCAGTACATACAGTGGGAACCAGCGTAGTAACCATTCTCAGTACATACTGTGGTAGCCAGCGTAGTAACCATTCTTAGTACATACAGTGGGAACCAGCGTAGTAACCATTCTCAGTACATACTGTGGTAGCCAGCGTAGTAACCATTCTTAGTACATACAGTGGGAACCAGCGTAGTAACCATTCTCAGTACATACTGTGGTAACCAGCGTAGTAACCATTTTCAGTACATACAGTGGGAACAAGCGTAGCATTCTCAGTAGATACAGTGGTAGCCAGCGTAGTAACCATTTTCAGTACATACAGTGGGAACCAGCGTAGTAACCATTTTCAGTACATACAGTGGGAACCAGCGTAGTAACCATTCTCAGTACATACTGTGGTAGCCAGCGTAGTAACCATTTTCAGTACATACTGTGGTAACCAGCGTAGTAACCAATCTCAGGACATACAGTGGGAGCCAGCGTAGTAACCATTTTCAGTACATACTGTGGTAACCAGCGTAGTAACCATTTTCAGTACATACAGTGGGAACCAGCGTAGTAACCATTCTCAGTACATACTGTGGTAACCAGCGTAGTAACCATTTTCAGTACATACAGTGGGAACAAGCGTAGCATTCTCAGTACATACTGTGGTAACCAGCGTAGTAACCATTCTCAGTACATACTGTGGTAACCAGCGTAGTAACCATTTTCAGTACATACAGTGGGAACAAGCGTAGCATTCTCAGTACATACTGTGGTAACCAGCGTAGTAACCATTTTCAGTACATACAGTGGGAACCAGCGTAGTAACCATTTTCAGTACATACAGTGGGAACCAGCGTAGTAACCATTCTCAGTACATACTGTGGTAGCCAGCGTAGTAACCATTTTCAGTACATACTGTGGTAACCAGCGTAGTAACCAATCTCAGGACATACAGTGGGAGCCAGCGTAGTAACCATTTTCAGTACATACTGTGGTAACCAGCGTAGTAACCATTTTCAGTACATACAGTGGGAACCAGCGTAGTAACCATTCTCAGTACATACTGTGGTAACCAGCGTAGTAACCATTTTCAGTACATACAGTGGGAACAAGCGTAGCATTCTCAGTACATACTGTGGTAGCCAGCGTAGTAACCATTCTCAGTACATACTGTGGTAACCAGCGTAGTAACCATTTTCAGTACATACAGTGGGAACAAGCGTAGCATTCTCAGTACATACTGTGGTAACCAGCGTAGTAACCATTTTCAGTACATACAGTGGGAACCAGCGTAGTAACCATTCTCAGTACATACAGTGGGAACCAGCGTAGTAACCATTCTCAGTACATACTGTGGTAACCAGCGTAGTAACCATTCTCAGTACATACAGTGGGAACCAGCGTAGTAACCATTCTCAGGACATACAGTGGGAGCCAGCGTAGTAACCATTCTCAGTACATACTGTGGTAACCAGCGTAGTAACCATTTTCAGTACATACAGTGGGAACAAGCGTAGCATTCTCAGTAGATACAGTGGTAGCCAGCGTAGTAACCATTTTCAGTACATACAGTGGGAACCAGCGTAGTAACCATTTTCAGTACATACAGTGGGAACAAGCGTAGCATTTTCAGTACATACTGTGGTAGCCAGCGTAGTAACCATTCTTAGTACATACAGTGGGAACCAGCGTAATGACCTTGGTGTTTCGCAGGGGGAGCCGCGAACACACCGGAGTGGATGTCAAGTGTTCCGCTGGTTCCACCGTGTATGCTAGCATCTCGGGCACCCTGAGGGTGGCCTATCCCTATGGAGACGGTAGTTGCTGTGACAACGGATTCGCCATCTCCGGAACTGGAGTTTATGCCGGTAAATACTCGAGGCTAAAATGGTCATACCACCAATAGAATAACATCTGATCTCATAGTTCGCATATAAGTAGATTGATCAACTTAACCAACTAGACGGCGGAATCGCTGTGATTTTGTCGTTTTATTTCCATAGGGGACGCATCGGGAGGGGAATTCGCTGGACATGCGTGCACAATGTTCCATACGCACTTGTAGATACAGAGCTAGTTACCATGGGAAAGACTGGTGTGTTGTTGTTGTTGTTGTTGGTTACATATGTACAGAAGTAGGGGGCACAACCGTGCTGTGCAGCGTGCATACATCACACACAATAAGACCTCTGATTTTTCTGCAAGCATCCTTGCGTCTTAATTTCAGTTACCGTAGGAAAGAATTGTATCCTTTCAACCACGAAATGCACCTTTAACGCCGCAATACTTTCCATTTAGGCTACATCATTGGTTTTCATCTTGACTTTTCGCGTCAATTTACAACCGCGTCTTTGCTTCTTGCCCCCACCCCCACCTCCCACCCCACCCTCCCCGGCCCCCCGCTCCCTCATCCAGGTATGGAGACCATGGTTTTCTACAGCGACCCTTACAACGGCGCCGTGGGAACATCGGTAACCAAGGGACAGGCGGTTGCCACCCACATAGGCCTTCACTGTGGTTGCTATGGCACCGGCATGACGGACCACTCTCACATCCAGCTGAAGCTGAGCGGCACCGTCGCCGACCCTTCCAGCTGGCTCCAATGCTAAGCCGGATGTGACGTCACAGGTCGAGCCAGCGGACGGTGCGCCCCTGTCCATCGCCTGCCATGGCACGGGATACCAAGAGCGTATCGCCTCACATTGCAGTAATGATGCCACGTTCTAGCAAAAGAATAAACACCGCGAAGATACGCTTGATACACTTGGCAATCAATCTGTATTTTCATTTTTCAATTGTCACTGTATGTTTTGCTTCAAGGTTTCACTGAAGTGTTGAGTGATTACAAATATTAAAATTAGGATTAGTGGCGGATCTAGGGAGAGGGGTTAGGTTTTTTTTTACCCCCTTCCCCCTCAGAACTTGGGCATGCACTGTAAAAGTCGGGTTATCCGACGAAATACATCGTGAAGTGAAATATTGTAGAGACACCCCCATTCGCCGGTCGCACCCCCGCTCCTTGTCAAATTCCTTATTTCAGATTATCCAGATTCAGCCAAAAAGCTTCGTCACAGTTTATCTTTTCATCCTCCTGTTGGTGCCATGATTAATTAATTCTGTCATGCAAATGCCCACCGAATGATTGTTTGAAGGTCCTTACCGGCTCAAGTATGCCCAAGAAGGCGTAGAGGATTGCCAAATTATACAGAAAGCGATGGCATGTCCACAGCTTTTCTAGGCTACCCCCTCCGCAATCTCAAAAGCTCTTCCCGTTATCGTTATGTTATCGCTTACCTAGATCACGTGACGATCTCGGTAAAAATGTGGACATCTATCGGAATCAGAGCATTGACATAAGTCTATCAACCTATCCCACAATCAATCAACATTTGTTTTGCAAAATCGGGTTGGTAGGACTTTGACATGAAGGTGTGAAATCAGATCACCACCTGTCTGTTCCCATGAAGTGCTACACTAGCTTACGGGGCGGTGGGGGGGGGGGGGGGGTGACAGGGTAGGGTATGCTTACCCAAGAAGCTTTTTTAAAGCTTTTTTGAAGCTTAGGCAAATATGCATTTATATAGAGCAAGGGCTCGAGCCAAGGTAAACACAAAGATAACAGCGCATCGTACACTTTGGAGAACAAAACTCGGTACTTTATCACTCGTATCTTGTTGTTCACACTGTGTCTCCTGATCAGAGTACATAACCGACATGTGCGAGAAACAAACCGGCAAAAGAAATATAGCGCAAAGTGTTACAAGAGTGGCATATGTTTAAGTCATGCATATTTAAAAAAAATACCGGCACTGGAGTCCCCACTATTTCACATGTCATCCCCTGTGACAGGGAGTAAAAAAAATATATCGCGACCATCTAACATATATTTTTTCCCTTCCTGGAGGACACGTGGTGGGTAGATGTTATACTCTGTCTCAAGAGAGTGAGTAAATGATTAAGTTACATATGCCTCCCGACTGGCCTGCCACCCCTTCCAGCTGGCCTGCCACCAGTCCCCCTCCCGGCTGGCCTGCCACCAGTCCCCCTCGAGGATGGCCTGCCACCAGTCCCCCTCCCGGCTGGCCTGCCACCCCTTCCGGCTGGCCTGCCACCAGTCCCCCTCCCGGCTGGCCTGCCACCAGTCCCCCTCGAGGATGGCCTGCCACCAGTCCCCCTCCCGGCTGGCCTGCCACGCCTTCCGGCTGGCCTGCCACCAGTCCCCCTCCCGGCTGGCCTGCCACCAGTCCCCCTCCCGGCTGGCCTGCCACCAGTCCCCCTCGAGGATGGCCTGCCACCAGTCCCCTCCCGGCTGGCCTGCCACCCCTTCCAGCTGGCCTGCCACCAGTCCCCCTCGCGGCTGGCCTGCCACCAGTCCCCCTCCCGGCTGGCCTGCCACCAGTCCCCCTCCCGGATGGCCTGCCACTAGTCCCCCTCCCGGCTGGCCTGCCACCAGTCCCCCTCCCGGATGGCCTGCCACCAGTCCCCCTCCCGGCTGGCCTGCCACCAGTCCCCCTCCCCGCTGGCCTGCCACCAGTCCCCCTCCCGGCTGGCCTGCCACCAGTCCCCCTCCCGGATGGCCTGCCACTAGTCCCCCTCCCGGCTGGCCTGCCACCAGTCCCCCTCCCGGATGGCCTGCCAGCAGTCCCCCTCCCGGCTGGCCTGTCACCAGCCCCCCTCCCGGCTGGCCTGCCACCAGTCCCCCTCCCTGCTGGCCTGCCACCAGTCCCCCTCGAGGATGGCCTGCCACCAGTCCCCCTCCCGGCTGGCCGGCCACCAGTCCCCCTCCCGGCTGGCCTGCCACTAGTCCCCCTCGAGGATGGCCTGCCACCAGTCTCCCTCCCGGCTGGCCTGCCACCAGTCCCCCTCCCGGCTGGCCTGCCACCAGTCCCCCTTCCGGCTGGCCTGCCACCCCTTCCGGATGGCCTGCCAGCAGTCCCCCTCCCGGCTGGCCTGCCACCAGTCCCCCTCCCGGCTGGCCTGCCACCAGTCCCCCTCGAGGATGGCCTGCCACCAGTCCCGCTCCCGGCTGGCCTGCCACCAGTTCCCCTCCCAGCTGGCCTGCCACCAGCCCCCTCCCAGCTGGCCTGCCACCAGTCCCCCTCCCGGCTGGCCTGCCACCAGTCCTCCTCCCGGCTGGCCTGCCATCAGTCCCCCTCCCGGCTGGCCTGCCACCAGTCCCCCTCCCGGCTGGCCTGCCACCAGTCCCCCTCCCGGATGGTCTGCCACCATTCCCCCTCCCGGATGGCCTGCCACCAGTCCCCCACCCGGCTGGCCGGCCACCAGTCCCCCTCCCGGCTGGCCTGCCACCAGTCCCCCTCCCGGCTGGCCTGCCACCAGTCCCCCTCCCGGCTGGCCCGCCACCAGTCCCCCTCCCCGATGGCCTGCAACCAGTCCCCCTCCCGGCTGGCCGGCCACCAGTCCCCCTCCCGGCTGGCCTGCCACCAGTCCTCCTCCCGGCTGGCCTGCCAGCAGTCCCCCTCCCGGATGGCCTGCCACCAGTCCCCCTCCCGGCTGGCCTGCCACCCCTTCCGGATGGCCTGCCACCAGTCCTCCTTCCGGCTGGCCTGCCACCAGTCCCCCTCCCGGCTGGCCTGCCACCAGTCCCCCTTCCGGCTGGCCTGCCACCCCTTCCGGATGGCCTGCCACCAGTCCCACTCCCGGCTGGCCTGCCACCAGTCCCCCTGCCGGCTGGCCTGCCACCAGTCCCCCTCGAGGATGGCCTGCCACCAGTCCCCCTCCCGGCTGGCCTGCCACCAGTCCCCCTCCCGGCTGCCCTGCCATCAGTCCCCCTTCCGGCTGGCCTGCCACCTCTTCCGGATAGCCTGCCACCAGTCCCCCTCCCGGTTGGCCTGCCACCAGTCCCCCTCGAGGATGGCCTGCCACCAGTCCCCCTCCCGGCTGGCCTGCCACCAGTTCCCCTCCCAGCTGGCCTGCCACCAGTCCCCCTCCCGGCTGGCCCGCCACCAGTCCCCCTCCCCGATGGCCTGCAACCAGTCCCCCTCCCGGCCGGCCGGCCACCAGTCCCCCTCCCGGCTGGCCTGCCACCAGTCCCCCTCCCGGCTGGCCTGCCACCAGTCCCCCTTCCGGCTGGCCTGCCACCCCTTCCGGATGGCCTGCCACCAGTCCCCCTCCCGGCTGGCCTGCCACCAGTCCCCCTGCCGGCTGGCCTGCCACCAGTCCCCCTCGAGGATGGCCTGCCACCAGTCCCCCTCCCGGCTGGCCTGCCACCAGTCCCCCTCCCGGCTGGCCCGCCACCAGTCCCCCTCCCCGATGGCCTGCAACCAGTCCCCCTCCCGGCTGGCCGGCCACCAGTCCCCCTCCCGGCTGGCCTGCCACCAGTCCTCCTCCCGGCTGGCCTGCCAGCAGTCCCCCTCCCGGATGGCCTGCCACCAGTCCCCCTCCCGGCTGGCCTGCCACCCCTTCCGGATGGCCTGCCACCAGTCCTCCTTCCGGCTGGCCTGCCACCAGTCCCCCTCCCGGCTGGCCTGCCACCAGTCCCCCTTCCGGCTGGCCTGCCACCCCTTCCGGATGGCCTGCCACCAGTCCCACTCCCGGCTGGCCTGCCACCAGTCCCCCTGCCGGCTGGCCTGCCACCAGTCCCCCTCGAGGATGGCCTGCCACCAGTCCCCCTCCCGGCTGGCCTGCCACCAGTCCCCCTCCCGGCTGCCCTGCCATCAGTCCCCCTTCCGGCTGGCCTGCCACCTCTTCCGGATAGCCTGCCACCAGTCCCCCTCCCGGTTGGCCTGCCACCAGTCCCCCTCGAGGATGGCCTGCCACCAGTCCCCCTCCCGGCTGGCCTGCCACCAGTTCCCCTCCCAGCTGGCCTGCCACCAGTCCCCCTCCCGGCTGGCCCGCCACCAGTCCCCCTCCCCGATGGCCTGCAACCAGTCCCCCTCCCGGCCGGCCGGCCACCAGTCCCCCTCCCGGCTGGCCTGCCACCAGTCCCCCTCCCGGCTGGCCTGCCAGCAGTCCCCCTCCCGGATGGCCTGCCACCAGTCCCCCTCCCGGCTGGCCTGCCACCCCTTCCGGATGGCCTGCCACCAGTCCTCCCTCCGGCTGGCCTGCCACCAGTCCCCCTCCCGGATGGCCTGCCACCAGTCCCCCTCCCGGATGGCCTGCCACCAGTCCCTCTCCCGGCTGGCCTGCCACCAGTCCCCCTCCCGGCTGGCCTGCCACCAGTCCCCCTTCCGGCTGGCCTGCCACCAGTCCCCCTCCCGGCTGGCCTGCCACCAGTCCCCCTCACGGCTGGCCTGCCACCAGTCCCCCTCCCGGCTGGCCTGCCACCAGTCCCCCTCCCAGATGGCCTGCCACTAGTCCCCCTGCCGGCTGGCCTGCCACCAGTCCCCCTCCCGGCTGGCCTGCCACCAGTCCCCCTCCCGGATGGCCTGCCACCAGTCCCCCTCCCGGCTGGCCTGCCACCTCTTCCGGATGGCCTGCCACCAGTCCCCCTTCCGGCTGGCCTGCCACCAGTCCCCCTCCCGGCTGGCCTGCCACCAGTCCCCCTCCCGGCTGGCCTGCCACCCGTCCCCCTCCCGGCTGGCCGGCCACCAGTCCCCCTCCCGGCTGGCCTGCCACCAGTCCCCCTCGAGGATGGCCTGCCACCAGTTCCCCTCCCAGCTGGCCTGCCACCAGTCCCCTCCCAGCTGGCCTGCCACTAGTCCCCCTCCCGGCTGGCCTGCCACCAGTCCCCCTCCCGGCTGGCCTGCCACCAGTCCCCCTCCCGGCTGGCCTGCCACCAGTCCCCCTCCCGGCTGGCCTGCCACCAGTCCCCCTCCCGGCTGGCCTGCCACCAGTCCCCCTCCCGGCTGGCCTGTCACCAGTCCCCCTCCCGGCTGGCCTGCCACCAGTTCCCCTCCCAACTGGCCTGCCACCAGTCCCCCTTCCGGCTGGCCTGCCACCAGTCCCCCTCCCGGATGGCCTGCCACCAGTCCCCCTCCCAGCTGGCCTGCCACTAGTCCCCCTCCCGGCTGGCCTGCCACCAGTCCCCCTCCCGGCTGGCCTGCCACCAGTCCCCCTCCCGGCTGGCCGGCCACCAGTCCCCTTCCCGGATGGCCTGCCACCAGTCCCCCTCCCGGCTGGCCTGCCAGCAGTCCCCCTCCCGGATGGCCTGCCACCAGTCCCCCTCCCAGCTGGCCTGCCACTATTCCCCCTTCCGGCTGCTGTGCCGGCGGAAATATGTCATCACTTGGGCAGAACCCTAACTATATCTTTAATTTAATGAACAATGGTCATGAGCTTGGTCTGCACAAAGCGATGTTAAACCTGTTGCATCTGGTCTGACCAACAAGCGGTTTTTCCGCGCGGCAAGCTGCTCAGTATGACGTTTAGGTTCATGCAGCAAATTGTTCCAGGACGCTTTCACTGATGGCCATGCTACCATCGTTCATGTTGGGTTCCGATTGAACTCGATTATAGAAGTAGAAGTAATACGTGAGCGATACCTATTGGCTGTGCGCGTATATTGCGTCAATCATATTAACGTTCCGTAAATATTTCCAAGTTATCAAACGACATAATTTATGATAATAATTTATTATTCAGTGATATAAGCAACCATCCGAGCAGTCAGCATTCCTACATACTAACGTGTATGAACCGTATGTAGCCTCGTTCGGGTGTTCTCGTTCTTGCAAATTAATATATGCCGATGACGTTAGAATCAATGGCTTACTCGTGGTATGATCTTTTCTTCGACCAGCAAAGACATTTTATATTGGTAAACGTTTCAGTAAACAAATATCATGTATACATTTCTTTCAATGTCTTTCAACTTCCGTTTTCGTGGCGGGAGGCGCGGTTGATGCCGGACAAACACAGGTGCCAGGCGCCAATACGAAATATGTATAAATAAAGCTTCTGCAGACGACAACAATGCTACAAAGAAACGGAAGCAAACTGCTACGGAGACGCGGAAGGAGCTGATTGGTCCACAAGTAATGACGTCACGTGGCCTGTCGTCGGGCCGGCTTCGACAGCAGCGGCCGGAACCACTCTCCCGACTAGCGCCGCCTGGTGGTGGCCGCCGCTATCAGCAATACTTGGTCCCATCTCCGCGGAAATGTGTCCAGCGTTGTCCAGCTGTGATGCAGCGGAGAGTTTCTTTAACGGTTGAAGGCTACCAGCGGCCGCCATGTTGGACATCAGCTGTAGCATGTGCTCCACTAGATTCATCATCCGGGTACAGGATTCTTGCTGACCCCCTACCCTTGACCCCGCGCCAACCCCACCCCGAAACCTGTCACCCTCCGTCTTCACTCCACCCGCCGCCTCACCCGGGTCAGCATCCTCGCCACGTTTTCTTGCCCCTCCTCCTCCCCCTCCTCCTCCTCCACCTCCTCCTCCTCCTCCTGCTTCCCCTCCTCCTACAGCTACTCCAGACATCCGGGAGCTGTGCCATCGCAACATCTGCTCCCGCTCATCCCTCACCACCTGCGCCGTCCTCCTCATCTGCTCCTGCGCCATCGAGCTGTGCCATTGCAACATCTGCTCCCGTTCCTCCTTCACCAGATGCGATATCCTCTCCATCTGTTCCCGCAACGTGGCGCTGTGCCATTTCAACATTTGTTTCCGCTCCTCGTTCATGAGCTGCACCATTCTGTTCATTTGATTGCGCCACATATCCTGGTATTCTTCCAGAGCCGCTCGCTGCTCCTCTCTCATAGTCTGTGCCATCAGTGCCATGCCCTCCGCACTCTCCGCTCCAGAAGTGTCCGCGCTAGCGTCCAGTTTGCGTTTCTTTCCTGAAAGAAATCATGGCAAAGCTATTTATAATTTCTGCAGGTAAAATTGCAGACTCCATTCAATGACATTCTTTTGGAGCAATATAATGCTAAATTAAAGAAGGACATTTTTTCCCAAGCTTAATGACGAGGTTCAGATATCATCGACCAGAAGTAACATATGTTATGTCGTAAGATGTATCTTGAGTGTAACTTCAATTAATTTACTCCACAAATAATAACTAAGAGCCGTTTTAAAGCACCATTAACCTTTTCTGCTTCAGTGTCTTGTCACGGTATAGGAGAATATCGAATGAGAGAAAGTGACATACCTCTACACGGGTCAGTTAGCTCTACTTTCATTTCCAGTCCATCACCGAAAGCTGCAAGACAAGGAGCGAACATCAGCACAGAATGATTTTCGAACGTTAGCACCTGGTTTCTCGACAGGCAACTCGCTGAGACTAGAGCTGAAACTAGGCTTTTAACCTAGAATATTGTTTTTTTGGCGACAAAGTTGGATTTAAGGATGATAAAGATTTTTTTGGAATTTCGGGTTTACCCCCACCGCCTGGCGGGTGTCTCACCGCCCACGGCCCGCGAGGCCACTTGCTGACGCAGACAGTGTAGCGAGCTGTACTGGGAGTGCGGCATTTGTCTAGTTCCAGAACTTAAACAGTAAGGTATTGTTGCTTCAACGAGACAACAGCTGTTGTCCTACAAATTAGGGAACAATAGAACGCCAGATAGTTTGGGGTGAAGGCATAGGGTATCTAAGCTGACCTAATTCTAGGATGTACCGAAGACAAGACTTCCATAATCAGGGCCTGGGGACCGGACTTTGTTGGTTGTATAAGGCCACCATCACCTGCTCCTGGGACTCCCGCAAAGCGGAGGCGGAGCTTTGTCAGTGTGTCACAGTGGGCGACCCCACCCCCTGGGGGGTACTTAATACATTGCTGGGGGGGGGGGGGGGTGGCAGTAAAGCCCCCCCGTTTTTCATCGCCAAAATCCGCTGGGAAGGGGTATATCTTCCCAGCACTACGCACTATGAAGACACATTTTCAAGAACGTCCAGAGCCTCCATGTTTTTTTAACCTAAAGCTGTGTCCCACCCCCCCGCCACACACACATACACACACGGATCTTCCCCCACCCCCCTCTATGCCTCACCCCCACCTGATAGCCATTCAGGTGTTAAAACCGTCGCCTGAGCCGCTACTAATCCCCGCTATGTTATACCCCCAAGCACCTCCCGCCCAACCTCCCTCCACCCCCACGAGACTGCTGATCGCCCGGGTTTAGACTCACTTTAGACTTGCTTGACTTTTTGCCTTTGGAATCTTTTGAAGAAACCCATTTTAAAAGGAGACCGTCAGGGAACCATTTGAACTTTAGGGGTTATATAATGCTTCAAAAGGCGCCTAAAATGGATGCCTAACATTGCTAACGTATCGCCTAACATTGCTAACGTATCGCAGTACATGCGCCGGACGGTTGTTGACCTGTCGAGTTTAATATGTTGGACAATGACAACACGGCGGGTGACAGACACATCTAATAGTGAACCCTCATAGTGCACCAGTACTAACCGTTCCACTGGGCGCCGCTGGGGGAACCATTCAGCGTAAAGCACTCATCTGAAGATACCAAATAAATATAATTATGCAGTGTTATACAACCACAGTTGCATAGAATTAACATATAATAAGCATATCCTTTTAAAGACCCAGCTACAGCTCACGTTGGTGATACTGCCAGATTCCTGGTTAATCAGTATGGGACGTAGAAAAGTCAGTATTAGAAGTGACATTCTGCAGGAGGATTGCGTTAATGCTATTAGGCTGATCCCGGTCCCAAGTCGGCAAGTCAATAGACCGATCCAGGCTGTCAATCCTTCACTGGCGTCACTTTTGTATTTTATCCAATCTTGTGGTGAAAAAAGGTCTTCCTCGTGCGCTATGTCTGACAAACAAATCTGACAACCAAAGCAGCATGTCACTTTGTTGTCCGTTTCAGAGATGAGTACTTCCCACTTGTGCCAGCCATCAGCTATGCTTTTAAATTTCATAATCACGATTAGGGAAAAAGAACTCAAGCCTGGCGTCACGACCAATATCATGACAATATGGATCGTTTTTTGCAAGAGACGCGTGACATATAAAGAGATCATCGACATGAAAATAGAATGTCATGCCTGAAATGTATTATTATTAAGACGAAAAAAATCCGTGTCGGTGTGTTCGGTGTCTGTCTGTCTGTCACGTGACGCATTATCTTTCGAATGCCTTGTGATATCGACTTCCAAATTCATTTAGCATATAAGCTTCGGCTTCTGCTATTGTCAATGTACTATATGTTTGTTTACCTGCGATGTATACCCTTGATCTTCGGACAATAAACATTATTATTACAAACAGATGCGGACTGGCCATCGTCAGGCTAACTTCGTAGATGGGCCATGTAGGTCAAGGTCACATGAATTTTCTGTAATTGCATTTACCAATGAGTAAAATAATCGGGAAAATCGCTATGACGTTAACAGTTTTTACTTTATCACGTTCAAAATTGTTTCACGTATTGGGCCTATTGATACCTTGTATTTCGATTTCCTCTATTTCTCCATGAAGGATCAAGTCAGACAAACGACACTTTAGGTGAAACATGACATTAGTATTTGGCGTAAAGTACTATATTGATCAATGTAACGCTTCCAATGTCAAGGTCACAGCAAGGTCAATGTCACGATACATGTTTTGCCGCATAACGTTAATATTGGGTCTAGAGATCCGCTGTTTGTTTGAGAGCATTTTTCAGAGACAGTCTCAGAAACTTTTTCGAGTAATCGGGCAAACAAGTTATAGTGTCGTTAAAAATGTAAAAAGTCATTGTGACTATATGAATGCAGGTAGATGGGCCACATGTGGTGTAATCTGTATCAATGTTAATGAAATCATGTTTGCCAAATGGCATCGAAATCGACCCAGTAGTTTCGACGCTAGATAATAATCACTTTAACATGGTCAATCCCATTATGAAGCCTTGATACGCCATATAAATGTACGATTTCGTCTTTCTCAAGCTATGCTTAACGGTCTCGTAAATAATATAATTATGATTATGACATGTATCCTCCTAAGCAGAAGTGACAGTCGTAGGCTTACCTTTGGTGTTGGTGTTGTAGGAATTGGGCAGAAAACAAACATCATCTGCACCTTGATTTGAAAATAAATAAAATAAAAACCTATTCAAATATGTACATTAACAGTATTTCTCGAGATACTTTAGATTTACGGAATATCTGCTTGGACCCGTCATTTCCATTTGATATTTGATTGTACGAACAAAAGCCACTGTCAATTTACGGTACATTGTAATCTCAAATAATAATATTGTAACGGTTGCTGTTTTATCCTTCTTAAAACACATACCACATGTGATAGTACAAATAGTTCATAGTACATAGTACATGAAATGAAACGAATTGGTGTTTTAGGCCGCTTTTGTGCACACCATGGCCAAAGGAGGAGTGGATGGAATACGATTTATCAATGCCCGGATGCGAACCCAGGATCTATTGATCGGCCATCCAGCGCGCAAGCCACTAGAACAGGGACTACACCAGTACACTTAGACACATGTCTAAACAGTAATTTTACACACAAATATAAGGCGATGATCCAAGGTAGGGTCACAGGGGTGTTGTGCCCCCCCCCCCCCCTGGTAGATCCTGGTAGTCGGGGATCACAGGTTCTTGCCGCAAAGGCAATATATAGATATCTGAGCGGGGGTCTTGGAGATCTGATCCCCACTCCAGCGTTGATGGAGGATGCTCTTGGTCAATGGTAACCATATGCCAGCTAATATGTGGATGCCACACCCGCCTTTCTGTACTGGACCCCAATATATTATTATATGGACCCCCAATTTTGGTTCACCCCCTCTGCCGGTCGTAAGAATTTCAAACCCAAAGTGAATCCTCCAGGTCAAATGATCAAATTCCTTGATTCACGACAGAATGTGACCCTCACTTGATTGTCAGCTGGATCCGCCAATGAATATTATTGACTAAAGCAGTATGTAAGCGTATGCTGATCTTATCAGCGATAATAGAGCGTATCACATGCAGGGGGCGATGATAGAGCGTATCAATGCAGGGGGCGATAATAGAGCATATCACATGCATATCACACCACGTGACGACAGGGGGCGATAATATAGTGCACCAAATATTCTTACCTGTCGATCTGGGTCGGATGGCCAGCGGGTTGCTCCAATTATCGGGGTTTGAAGTACTTCCGGGAGTCATCCCTCCATTATTACTATATGTAATGTGCATGGACCTCGGAGCGTCATCAGAGCAGATAAGTGGACTCCTGGCATAGTTCACATGATGATGGCCGATACCATTGACAACAGCATTCAGAGCATCGTCACCTTCAATGGCCTCTCGTGCAGCGGCGGCAGCGGCGGCGGGGGTGGCACCCCCGATGCCCATAGAACCCCTGCGGGGGGTAGGATGAGCCTGACCCCCCGTAGCTCCGTTAAATACCGCCACCCCTGGATCCGGATGGGTCCCCACCGAAGGGGGCGCAGGCCTGTCGCCGAGAAGGCGGTCGATGTTGCCGAAGTGAGGACACAGTTTGTAGGCCTCGGCCGTGGTGCAGCCGCGACACAGCAGCTCTCTGGCCTTGTAGTACAGACAGCGCATGTTCTTCAGCTTGATTTTGACCTGGGGTGCCGGGCGGTGGAAGCCCCTCTCCGCTAACCTGGCCGCGATGTGGTAGTAAGCCATCGTGTTCCGGCGACTGGCGCCATCCTGCGGCGTCTGCGCGAAGCTCTGGCTCCAGATATCCAGCAAGGCGTCCACCTCCTCCGATGTCCAATTGCTGCTCCTAGCGACACCTACCGAGAATGCCATTCTTGGAGACTTAGGTTTGCTTGGTTCCCTTGCCTCTTCCGCTCCAAAAGGAAATCTTGTAAATTAAAATCCAATCTGATGCCCGTATCCTCCTCTATGCGGGTTGCGCGTTCTGGGGAACACCCAGCGCAGGGTAGTGTACTGTATTGAGGTCAGTGTTATTGTCGCAATATTGTCGCAATATATGGTCACGCGCTCGCGGTGGGGTCACTCGTTGTGACGACCGTGTTTCACCCACGGCAGCGTCGCGCGGTCTGCAGCCGTTGCAACGCGATCAGCCGTCGCTCGCATGTGTGCAGATGTAAAAGCCCTGTGGATGGAGGGGCTTACGACGCAGGCTGGGCTGCAGTGGAAGGGGGGGAGGGGGGGGGGCTGGAGGGGCTGGGAAGTATAAGGTAGCGGGGATTAGTAGCGGCTCAGGCGACGGTTTTAAAACCTTGTTGGCTATGAGGTGGGGGTGAGGCCTAGAGTGTGTGGTGGGGGGGGGGGGGGGGGTGAAGGAAGGTCCGTGTGTGTATGTGTGTGTGGCGGGATGGAGGTAAGCCCCTACAGTCGGACACAGCTTTAGCCAAAAAAACATGGAGGCTCTGGACGTTTCTTGGTAACCGGTAGTGAAGGGTGGGGGGGAGGGGGGGGGGGCAGCGGGTTTGTGCGGTGAGATAAGGGTGTGGGGCAGGAGGGGGGGGGGGGGAGCTTAGAGAGATGAGATGATGGTGGGTGTGGGGGGGGGGGGGGTACCGAGCGCTACCTGACGTGCTTAAGGCCACCGCGCCTCATCCCACTGATTGAATGCCAGGCTTAAGTAAATCCCGCTTACAGCGCCGCCTGGTCCAGGGTGGAGGGGGCTTGTAGGGACGGAAGGGGTGGGGAGAAAGGTTGGTGAGACAGGGTGCGGGTGGGGGGAGGGGGCGGGGGCGGGGCGGAGGAATGGACTTGGACCTGCCCTGGTCAGGTGCTTAATACCGCTCCGGAGTAGGAGGCTTAGCATAAGTCTCGAGCCGGCTTAGATTGATCGTCTCTGACATAAGCTTTACAGCGAGCGAGGAGAGGACATGGTGGTTGGAGTCTGGGTGAAGATGGCGGTGGCGGTGGCCGTGTGGATGACGGTGTTGGTGGGGACCACGGTGGATGACGGTGTTGGTGGGGGTGACGGTGGATGACGGTGTTTGTGGAGGTGACGGTGGATGACGGTGTTGGTGGGGGTGACGGTGGATGACGGTGTTGGTTGGGGTGACGGTGGATGACGGTGTTGGTGGGGGTGACGGTGGACGGTGGATGACGGTGTTGGTGGAGGTGACGGTGGATGACGGTGTTGGTGGGGTTGACGGTGGATGACGGTGTTGGTGGAGGTGACGGTGGATGACGGTGTTGGTGGGGGTGTCGGTGGATGACGGTGTTGGTGGGGGTGACGGTGGATGACGGTGTTGGTGAGAGTGACGGTGGATGACGGTGTTGGTGGGGGTGACGGTGGATGACGGTGTTGGTGGAGGTGACGGGGGATGACGGTGCTGGTGAGGGTGACGGTTGATGACGGTGCTGGTGAGGGTGACGGTTGATGACGGTGTTGGTGGAGGTGACGGTGGATGACGGTGTTGGTGGGGGTGACGGTGGATGACGGTGTTGGTGGGGGTGACGGTGGATGACGGTGTAGGTGGGGCGACGTTGGATGACGGTGTTGGTGGAGGTGACGGGGGATGACGGTGTTTGTGGGGGTGACGGTGGATGACGGTGTTGGTGGAGGTGACGGTGGATGACGGTGCTGGTGGGGGGTGACTATGGATGACGGTGTTGGTGGGGGTGACGGTGGATGACGGTGTTGGTGGGGGTGACGGTGGATGACGGTGTTGGTGGAGGTGACGGTGGATGTCGGTGTTGGTGGGGGTGACGGTGGATGACGGTGTTGGTGGGGGTGACGGTAGATGACGGTGTTGGTGGGGGTGACGGTGGATGACGGTGTTGGTGGGGGTGACGGGGGATGACGGTGTTGGTGGGGGTAACGGTGGATGACGGTGTTGGTGGAGGTGACGGTGAATGACGGTGTTGGTGGAGGTGACGGCGGAGGACGGTGTTGGTGGAGGTGACGGCGGATGACGGTGTTGGTGGGGGTGACGGTGGATGACGGTGTTGGTGGAGGTGACGGTGGATGACGGTGTTGGTGGAGGTGACGGTGGATGACGGTGTTGGTGGAGGTGACGTTGGATGACGGTGTTGGTGGAGGTGACGGTGAATGACGGTGTTGGTGGGGGTGACGTTGGATGACGGTGTTGGTGGAGGTGACGGTGGATGACGGTGTTGGTGGGGGTGACGGTGGATGACGGGGTTGGTGGAGGTGACGGTGGGTGACAGTGTTGGTGGGAGTGACGTTGGATGACGGTGTTGTTGGAGGTGACGGTGGATGACGGTGTTGGTGGAGGTGACGGTGGATGACGGTGTTGGTGGGGGTGACGGTGGATGACGGTGTTGGTGGAGGTGACGGTGGATGACGGTGTTGGTGGAGGTGACGGTGGATGACGGTCTTGGTGGAGGTGACGGTGGATGACGGTATTGGTGGGGGTGACGGTGGATGACGGTGTTGGTGGGGGTGACGGTGGATGACGGTGTTGCTGGAGGTGACGGGGGATGACGGTGCTGGTGGGGGCGACGGTGGATGTCGGTGTTGGTGGAGGTGACGGTGGATGACGGTGTTGGTGGGGGTGACGGTGGATGACGGTGTTGGTGGAGGTGACGGGGGATGACGGTGCTGGTGTTGGCGACGGTGGATGTCGGTGTTGGTGGAGGTGACGGTGGATGACGGTGTTGGTGGAGGTGACGGGGGATGACGGTGTTGCTGGAGGTGACGGGGGCTGACGGTGCTGGTGGGGGCGACGGTGGATGTCGGATTGGGAATGGCGATGGTTACTCCAGGCGCTCAGATTCAAGCAGCTTTACTTTATGCAGCGGGCGCCGACTGAAGCCGACATTCTTTTCTTCGTGCGGTGCGACCCATGCGGAAACAGCAAAATAACCGCCAAGCGAGAGACGAATTGTAAGTATTCTACGTTCACAACCAGTTTAGCAAACTTCCATATGGATATAATGTGGCATCAACTTTGAATAGAAGGGTGGGTGTTACTTTGAATAGGATGAGATAGCATGACCAGGGAACCGTAAAACGTCTACGTGTTCAGTGGTCCACTGATCGTAATTTTAGGAGTTACGGAAATACGCGTTATAGGCCGACATGAATTATTAATGTATACTTTCCACCCAATATTATTGAATTCCATTTAAATGATATGTTTATTAACATTGATTTGATCTTTTCGGACCCTAATGTGTCATAATGACGTAACGACCCTGAGGAATTTGGCAATGTATATATATCTTATTGAAAAATCGTCTCTGTTCCACCACGTAAATGTATACTGCGCACCATGCAAACTGTTTGTATGATTATATGGATAGAAGTTTATTTCAAAGCAACAATGAGCCCGAGGCCCTCGTGTTGAAAAAATGCAATACACATAATGACATGTGGCGGGTTCATACAATAGTACACTGGAACGTCATTCAGATTCTCTCATCTTGCTGGCCAGATAAACATATTCAGACAATCTGTTCTGTAATTTCGTGCTCTAGTGCTAAAAATTTATCTTCATGTGGTAGTCGCCAAAAATACGGTGGGATTAAGCTCTCCCTGAGATTATCGAGCAAGCGACATACAAGAACAAAGTGGACTTCGTCATCTAACAAACCGCACTCGCTACACAGCCTCTCTTCCATTGGCAGTGGCTTTGGCTTGTGATTATATGTTGTGTCATTTTGGCCTTAAGGCCACAACCACAATACATTCGGCCCGGTACGTTGTGAATGAATGATGTGCGAGGCAAATGGATGTGTTTGAACTGAAATGGCTGACAAGTCTTTGGTAAGATCTTACTCGGAGTTCACTGTGAACCGGCATCTTGTCAACTGTCATCGGGTGGAAGACTCCCCCAAAAAAATCGATGGGAACTTATGACGTCAAAGAAGGGCCCCGAGGCACGGATCACTAGATGACAGGGCCAGGCACTCCCATTGCTCGCATGATAACAGTCACGACATCTCCTGTAGTAAATGCAAAGCCTGAATAATAAGTTACCTAAAATGAAAAAAAATATGGAGTGAGTAGCGACCTTACTGTGGTAGCGACCTCACTGTGGTAGCGACCTCACTGTGGTAGCGACCTCACTGTGGTAGCGACCTCACTGTGGTAGCGACCTTACTGTGGTAGCGACCTCACTGTGGTAGCGACCTCACTGTGGTAGCGACCTCACTGTGGTAGCGACCTCACTGTGGTAGCGACCTCACTGTGGTAGCGACCTCACTGTGGTAGCGACCTCACTGTGGTAGCGACCTCACTGTGGTAGCGACCTCACTGTCGTAGCGACCTCACTGTGGTAGCGACCTCACTGTCGTAGCGACCTCACTGTGGTAGCGACCTCACTGTGGTAGCGACCTCACTGTGGTAGCGACCTTACTGTGGTAGCGACCTCACTGTGGTAGCGACCTCACTGTGGTGGCGACCTCACTGTGGTAGCGACCTCACTGTGGTAGCGACCTCACTGTGGTAGCGACCTCACTGTGGTAGCGACCTCACTGTGGTAGCGACCTCACTGTGGTAGCGACCTCACTGTGGTAGCGACCTCACTGTGGTAGCGACCTCACTGTGGTAGCGACCTCACTGTGGTAGCGACCTCACTGTGGTAGCGACCTCACTGTGGTGGCGACCTCACTGTGGTGGCGACCTCACTGTGGTAGCGACCTCACTGTGGTAGCGACCTCACTGTGGTAGCGACCTCACTGTGGTAGCGACCTCACTGTGGTAGCGACCTCACTGTGGTAGCGACCTCACTGTGGTAGCGACCTCACTGTGGTAGCGACCTCACTGTGGTAGCGACAAAAGGGTGCAGCCAGTTTGAGCAATTAGGGATTTGTGAGTAAGATTGGTCATAGCCCGGGGGTTGAGTCTTGTACTGAAACCCTTTACCATGACCCATACGCCAACCCAACTTGCAAACGAAAAGATTATAATGACTCGTATTGTAAGAATCGGAAAATGGAAAGGTATTATTCTGGCTTCAGTTTTATGATGACAAATTTTATTTCATTAAGTGGGCAATAAATGTTCTTTTCCAAATGATTTATCCCATTCATGTCCCTCCTGACCCTGTACGTATGCAGGAAAGCCGACTAACGTTACTCCTAGCCTAAAGGCACGTAGGTCGGTGGTTCGAGCCCCGCTCTGGCCATGTCTGTGTCGCAGGATAAAGATCCCATGTCCTTCTTCGCAAAGAGTGAGGGGTTACCCCCGTGGACATGGCTCCACTCTCCCTTCCTTCTCCCATTGACGCGATATGAACAAAAGTGGTTAAAGCGTCCTGAATATACAACCAACCAACCAACTAAGTTTAGTCCTCGGATTTAAACCTAGGACTAAATTAATCCGCATGCCAGTAAGCGGACTAACGTTAGACCCATGCTTACGACGCACGACTAGGGCTCAAAATTTAGTCCTGGTCGGAGGGTGGATTAAGTCACGGTCTAAATGGAATCTGGTTAAGAAAGAGGAGCAAAGGCCACAAAGAGCGAGCGGATAATAAACCCGGTAGGACGGACCTACTCAGAGGATGCTACCGGTATATATTGCATCATGTACCGTATAATAAAGGATCATGTGCGGCAAGTGGGCGATTAACGCGTAATCGAGTTATATTTATTCGCCATTTGCAAAACGTAAACGTTAAAACCTACACAATACAACACTTACAATATGCCCACGAGTTCATTATTTGGTAGGGGGCGTAATCGATATACGTATGTAGCAGGTCTGTCAGATCTTATAGGCTCCAGTGGCTATCTTGCAGAAGCAGATCATACTTACCTGATAGACAGTTTTCAATTTCAATTTTAATTTCAGGATGATTGGTGTAATCATGAGCTCTATTCACCACAGACAGATATCTAATAGGGCGATGGACGCATGGAGTAGGGTGGACGATGGCGAAGGTTAACGTGGCATGTGATTAGGTCCTGGGGCAGGGCGGTAGTGGCAGGGCCTGGGAACTCAGCTCACACCCGCAGGTGTCCTGGTGTGTATATAGCTGACCTGACCGGCTCGATGCGAGGTCACAGCGTGAAGTTACTCTACAGGTAGGTGCGCAAGATACAGCCATATTTCACTGAAATGCAAGGAGCGTTACTTAACTCCAAACGATTACGCCAATTACTGGTTGAATGTTTTGTGTTGGTAGATTTACAATGAAAATTGAGTTATTCAGGGGCGGATCCAGGGTGGTACATGCACCCCCTTCGCTGGAAAATAGAAAAAGCGCCTGCACCCCCCCCCCCCCCCGCTCCTTCTCTTTCTCTGAAGAAGGGGACACAGGAGGCACTTGCACTATTTTTGTCTGCATAACCTCATCAGCACCCCCCCCCCCTCCCCCGATCGCAAGATTCCCCGATCGCAGTTTCTCACTGGATCCGCGTCCCTTGATTGATATTTAAATAAATGGTGCCCGCCCGCCCCTCTCGTTCCTAATTTCCTGGATCCACCACGATTATTGATTCATTAACTTCGGTTTCGAGGATAGTTGTGTCTATTCTATTAGGATCAAGAAAGTCAAAATGTCCAAATAGTGCAAGCCGCGCTTTAAGAGCGATGACTATGGAGTGTTGTCATATGCGCCGAGTATATAGATGGAATGTTATAACAGGGTGCGTCAAACTTGGACGCTTTGCTCTTTACAACTGTATTGCATGGTTGGACACGATAGAATTATTTGTATCATGAATGGCCTAAATATTATTTTGAATATTATTGTGCGCAAACAGCTTGCGTTAGACTATGTCCTTAAAAGTGGCTGTTGGCCTATATGACTGCACGTTTGCAACTGCATCATTGCTAGTAAAGTTATGAGTATTTATTATTATAGAATGAAAGATGTATTTATGAGGTTACTCGCGTGTAACTTTCCGTGACTAATATTCTTTGACCCACGACTTTGCCCTTTGACTTGACAACGGTGTTCATACCCTTTAGACACCGCAGCAACATGAAGGCATTCCTCGTACTTCTGGGCCTGTCCGCATTGGTGGCCTACGCGCATGCGCGCACGTGCCTTTGCATTGCCACGTGGGGCGGTGGCACCGCCAACATCCGGAGCTGCTCCAGCACCGCGTGTGGCATTTTGGGATCTGAGGCGCCCGGATATTGTATGGACTACACCGGGTCGAGCGCCTCGGAGGCGGACGGCACGTGGTACCAAGTGGTCTACGGGGCACAGGTCAGGCCGACAACCACACGTACTGGCAGCGAAACCATTGCCAATGGCAACCAGTGGGGATGCGGCGGGGGTGGGGGGGGGGGGGGAGGTGTGTCCCCACTGTTGCCCCAATTGCCCCAATTGGTATGGGGGCCTTGCAGCCTAGGTTACACCATGTAAGAGATGCTCAGGAAGTGAATAAACCAGCAAACGTACAGCCGTGACTGCCGACAGATTGTGTTCGGATGAGAAAAGGCAAACTCCTCGGGTCCATCGTCCATGTTATAACCCACCACATGTATCATCGTAGTTAAATAGTAGGCGTTAGTAATACGTGAGTTATGCTGAAATATTGGTTCGCTCTAACATGGAAGGTGGATTATTCCTCGACATCAACAAAAGACATTGATGTCAGGCGTCACGCATTGCAATCAATCCATCTCCATGACATTATCGTCAGCTGAATGATATACACACCATCGGGAACGATCAAACTAATACCCACACTGGGCACGAGGATGTAAGTGAGTAGGAGGAAATCGTAGAACAATAATAAAGCAATATAAAAGCCGTTTAAACCACCAGCTGGGTTAACCATGTTCCACTTTGACATTGATCGCCTGAGTAATGGCACACAGCCCATGTAAAGCAGCCTGCGTGTCGATTTCAAACACCTCATACTTGCAATCTATGGATGAACTCTCAACTTGATAGATAAACCGGCATCATGTCAGCGAATGTATTGATTTCGGAAACCAGAGATGCCATGTACATTTCAAAATAAATATAATACGGGGAACAGGTGGGGGTTCATCAAGTCAGATTCGTTGGTTGTATATTCAGAACGCGTTAACCACTTTTGGTCATATCGCCTCAATGGGAGAAGGACGGGAGGGTGGAGCCATGACTCCGGGAGTAACCCCCTACTCTTCGCAAAGCATGACATGTGATCTTTATCCTGCGACCCCACCGACATGTCCACAGCAGGGCTCAAACTACCGACCCACGTGCAGTAAGGCTCTCAGGTGGCCAGAGCACTCAAGCCCAGCGCTCTAACCCATTGAGCTTTGGAGGCGGCCCCTCATAAAGTCAGAGAATAACCGTGCAACATTCCGGTCTTACAAATATATCAGCATGTACACGGCTTGCGCCAAGCAGTCTAAGCGGCACTTTCAGGCTTCCATTATCTCAAGGCGTCATAGGGCGCTCAAGCAAACGACGCTTCTAGTTACATCAGTAAATGGATATCTCTATTTAGTTGTCGTGTTCTCAGTGTGCTACCGATATCCACGCAACTTGCCAGTCGACCATCAGTGAGGGGGCGGGGGGGGGGGGGGTCATATGATCGCCTGTCAATGTCAGTAATAACATCCTGTCAATGTCCAGTTATAAAGGAGATTCGGTGATCGTTTGTCGACGTCAATAACAAGCTCAAGTGAGAAGGTATGATAACAAGTAGGGTTCTATGATCGCCTGTCAATGAATGTTATAATACCCGGTCAATAATAAATTCAAATAGGGTTCTATGATCGCCTGTCAATGAATGTTATAATACCCGGTCAATAATAAATTCAAATAGGGTTCTATGATCGCCTGTCAATGAATGTTATAATACCCGGTCAATAATAAATTCAAATAGGGTTCTATGATCGCCTGTCAATGTCAATCTAACTTTCGTCCAGTCATCTTTCTTCCAATCACCAGTTTCCATGTGTTCCTATGATTGCCAGCGGATGTCAACTATGCAATACTGTCAACAACCGGTTCTTATGTGATACCATTATCATATGCTATATTAATATCAATGTAAATTGGGACGAAATTACAGACACCTATAACATGGCTATTACATGGTGTCAGTTTCCGTTACAGAATGGCTGGGTCCGTTATGACGTAGCTTCCGGTCCCCAGACCTGCGGCAACGACGGAAGTGAGTACCATTATGACGTCAGAGTGCACTCGCCCGGCAGAGGGCGCTTCGTTGACTTTCGTTTGACATGGAATTGTTTTATTGACTCAAAAAAAATATATATATATACGCTCGAAGAATGGTCTAACATACGTAAAACATAAAATATAACCGAACACAATTTTCTTATTTTAAACTTGAGAGTAATTAATTACAACCATTGATGTTTCACAGATACTTCGAATACTCGGCGACATATAGCGCTGTGATTGGTGAACAGTGTTCCTACTAATGTGGTTGTTATTTGATGTTACAGTAGTAGCACAATTCGTCGCTCTTTGGCTTAATTCAGTGTCTGTCTTTCAAACAATCTGTGTCGATGTCGCTTTTTCAGCTCCTCAGTGTCGGAATTTGGGGGCTAATGTCGAATTCGATTTTTCAAATAGGCCTGTGTCGCGTGTCGCCATTTACCCCTTCCAGACTCTTAGTACTAGGCATATTATAACAGCATGCTTAGCGTGATTTAGCATTTTAACATCCTTTAACATCCATAAGTCATCGGGCGAGTAATTACAGTTTATACACAGTCACCGCCATCTTCTTCATATTTTAGTTGTTTACCTTTTCACAAATATTAATGTTTATATTATACCATATGCGTAAGGAACTCAAAATTAAGAAATAAGGACCAACATAAGTGTCGTACCGATATTTCTCTATCAGCTTCTACCGGTTGCTACGGCACTGAGTGCGCTGGGAACAGCAACAACGACCAGAGAACATGTGACAGCTACGGTTGCGGTAACTATGGCGCCTCCAGGTAACACAGTCCACCGTCCGCCCCGTCCTCACCCAACCCTTCCATGTATCAGCTATATTGTGTTGTGGCGAAGGTCAAATCTCAAATAGTTAACGTGCCTCTCGTTATAAGTCTAATTGTAATTCGTGCGTTTGAGTTATTTCCTAATAGGGATATTGCAAATGGTTGTTGAGGATTTTGTTCCCCTTTTTCTGTATTTGTTTACCAAGTGCAGTTATTGACGATACAGTCGCATTGCTCGCATTGGGGGCACTATATTGTAACAGTGGTGGGGGTGTGCCGCCCGGATCAAGTATGGCACATGGAGAGCGAGAGAATAGGGCGGATTTTTCGGTCCTCGAGAGAGAGTATTTTGGTGAAAAAATGGCATCCAAATTCGGCGCTGAAAGATATGCAACGTATAGAGGTTTATTATTACGGCATACACAGTAGTGTACGTATGGGTAAGGTTTTACAAACATTGTAAGCATTTCTGGGCAGTCGTATGTTTGTCATGCAAGCCATTTCATATGGACCATTTCTGTTTATTGGGGATGGGGAAAAATTTTGAGTCTCAGATAGGCGCATTGAGAGAAAAAGCCCGTTTCTGTTCCGAGGAAAGAGAGAAAACAAGCGAAAAAAGGGGTCATTTGGGTGGCACATATGTGTATAGCCAACTATATGTAGGGCCCCCCCCCGGGCGACCCCCCCCCTCTTGTTTTTTCCACCACGAAGGCCCGTTTAGCGCAAAGACCGTTTATTCAATGACATTGAGCTTATTTTATCTCACGTCGAGTTCCTTTAATTGTGTATAAAAGGTATTTTTGATTTTTTGTATGAACTTCTAGAGGTAGTCGCGAGCACACCGGAGTGGACGTTATATGTTCCGCCGGTTCTACCATCTACGCCCCCATCACCGGGGTTCTCGGGATGTCTTATCCCTATGGCGACGGCACGTGCTGCGACAGCGGATTTGTCATCACTGGAACTGGGGCGTACGCATGTAAGTGATGACGTCATAGGGACGTCATAAGTCAGATCGCCTCCCCGACGCGTTAAACCGCATATCAAGCAAGGTTTTAACGTTCGACTCCTGGCCTGGCAACCTAATCTGGAGCTTAATTCACCCATTCATCCTTCGTCGGCCCGGGAGGTTTCTTGTCCGAGTTTAGGCCTCGTGTGCACAAAAGCAGCCTAAGACACAAATTAATTTCATTTCAGGTGAAATCAGTTCAGTGTGTGGTATAATTTGTCATATTTTATATTGTACACTTTGACCGCTACAATGTATCATGCAACCTCCTTTATATAGAAATAAATATATTACTGGACATTAAAAATAGATATGTATTTTCTAACTTATATTGTTAGATACATTGTGTACCTAGAAAACGAAAACGAAATCATGTATCTTCGTTTTTTGATATTATATTTACGTTATATTTGTTCCACAATTTGCCAGCCCAAGTGGTCAAGGTGTTCTACTGCGACCCGACTGACAGTCTCCTGGGCACCACGGTGACCGCTGGCCAGGCCGTGGCCACCCACATCGGGCTCATCTGTGGCAACTGTTACAACACTGGTATGACGGACCACTCCCACGTCCAGCTGGACTTAAACGGCGTCCGGGTGGATCCCTCAAGCTGGCTCTCCTGCTAGAAAGCACCACGTGGTACTCACGCATGCGCGTGCCCATGCGTGTTCGCGAGACATCAATCTATTTGGAAGGGGTTGAAGATGGCATGATTTGGTGATAGCGACCGAGGGAAGACGCTATATCGGCATGTATAGATCAGTTACGATGATATCTAGTGGAACGAATAAAATTTCTCCAATGATATTGTAAGCTTGGGCTATTGTTATTTCTGGCAAGGAACACGTGCACCACCCCAAACACAGAGCCTTCCAACTGTCAGGCAATAGGAGGGGTGCCACTCAAAAATGTTTGCCTCATTACGGCTGGACGCTGGATGACACCCAAATAAAGAATAATGTAATTGAGAGACTCGATCATCGGAAAGTAAAGAGATAAACAGTCATTGCAATTAGTAACCCGTGGATGTCCTGTGCGACAGAGGAGAGTTGTCAAAACCAGTACCGTAACATATACCTCCTGCACAATTTTGATTCGCTGACAATTCTGGGTAAGAGCCGAGTTTACACGGTATGATCATTCCTTCAATAGTCGTAACAACGGTCGCAGCATCGGTCAGTCAACAGTTCACATGGTCAAACCGCGTACCAACCGATTCAACAATTATCACTATCGCCACCTAGCGAACATACCATTAGGGTATCGCGCGCCATAGCGTCAGGCATACAAGCCACACATGTTGTTTCTTTCGCAGACTGCCACTGCGCGGCGCTACCGCGGCTCCGTAACCACTCCCGGCTGGACGTTAGGGGTGAGTTCGGATATGCGAGCGGAGTAGTCGGACTCCGCGGAGTGCATAACCGAACGCGGAGATTGTGGTCCGATAGGGCGGTCACGTGGTACATTTTAATCCCAGAACTTACTCCCCACCCCGAGGAGGATCACGAGGATTTCAGACATGGCGTCCAGGCCGCACAATACATTAAATATCTGTAAAAAAAATCTGTAAAAAAAATCTGTAAATAATATTATAACAACGAGAATAAGATAATAAACACAATACGTATCCGATTTATTTTATGGCGCTATTTAACGATCTCAAAATTTGTGCAGTCCAGCAAGTGCAACATTCACGCGGATCGCGGATTTTTCGTTCGGTTAATATTGATCCACCTATTAGCGGAAAGAGTGCTCCAAATATCCGCGCCGATTACTCCGATCGCATATCCGAACTCACCCAAGCAGTCTCTCCTCGGATGAGGGGAGTTCGTGGAGCAGACTATGGGTGAGTTCGGGTATGCGAGCGGAGTAGTCACAGATTGTGTTCCGATAGCGCGGCCACGTGGTACATTTTACTCCCGGACCTTACTGTAAGAGGAGGATAACGAGGATTTCCAGGTCCAGGTCCCACAATACGTTAACTATATATAAAGTAGTATTTGGATGCAAGAAATCTGTAAATAATGTTATAAAGCTATGTTATACCAGAATAAACTAATGAACACAACACGTATCCGTAGATTTATTGCAACATTGACAATGATCTCGTATTTTGCGTTCGGTTTATCTTGAGCTGCACATGGACGGAAAGTATAAGTGCGCATGCTTCAAATATCTGCGCCGATTGGCTGAAATGATCGACAATGATTGGTTGGCAATTCCCAAACCTTGAAGTTGATCGAAACTTTTGAACATACACTAAGCATAAAATACACTTACTGTGCTACTGGTAGCATACCGGGCTAATTCATGCATTTATATATAATTAGAAACCATATTTGAAATGTCAATATTTTTCAAATTCTACAACTGAAACACAAAATTCAACCTAAACTAAACAATTTGTGACCCCAGTACCGTTGAGGTAAAACGTGAGCGATGTGTTGGTTTTGTTTGCTTATTCAGGACGCTTTAACCACTTTGGGTCATATCGCCTCAATGGGAGAAGGAAAGGAGAGTGAAGCCATGTCCCCGGGGTTAACCCCTACTCCTTACGAAGAACGACATGGGATCTTTATCCTGCGACCACACAGACATGGCACAGCATGGCTCGAACCACCGATCCACGTGCCGTTAGGCTCTCAGGCGGCGCGGGCGATGTGAGGAACGAGCTCTTTCTGCCGGAAGAGTGGCGGAAAGTATGGGTGCGCATGATCGAAATATCTGTGCCGATTGCTTCGATCGCATACCCTCTAGTCACCCGCTATTTTATCACAAATCTGAAGTTTCAAATATATTCTTCATCAATTGTCAAAAGAGAAATAAATATGGGTTCTCTTTGAACTCTCAATGGAACCGTATAAACCCGTTCTACACTTCTACATTAGTGAATTAATAAGTTTTAGTTCCAAAGAGGAAAATGATTTTATCTCATTTACCGTTTCTGCGAGCTGGAATCCTAAACGCGACGACGTGATTGATGTCGTCTAAAGCCATAGCAATACCACACGTCTACTTATATAGTACAGCATATAGAACTAAAGCCATAGCGATGCCACACGTCTACTTAAATAGTACAGCATATAGAACTAAAGCCATAGCGATGCCACACGTCTACTTAAATAGTACAGCATATAGAACTAAAGCCATAGCGATACCACACGTCTACTTATATAGTACAGCATATAGAACTAAAGCCATAGCGATGCCACACGTCTACTTATATAGTACAGCATATAGAACTAAAGCCATAGCGATGCCACACGTCTACTTATATAGTACAGCATATAGAACTAAAGCCATAGCAATACCACACGTCTACTTAAATAGTACAGCATATAGAACTAAAGCCATAGCGATGCCACACGTCTACTTAAATAGTACAGCATATAGAACTAAAGCCATAGCGATGCCACACGTCTACTTATATAGTACAGCATATAGAACTAAAGCCATAGCGATGCCACACGTCTACTTATATAGTACAGCATATAGAACTAAAGCCATAGCGATGCCACACGTCTACTTAAATAGTACAGCATATAGAACTAAAGCCATAGCGATGCCACACGTCTACTTAAATAGTACAGCATATAGAACTAAAGCCATAGCGATACCACACGTCTACTTATATAGTAGAGTATATAGAACTAAAGCCATAGCGATACCACACGTCTACTTATATAGTAGAGTATATAGAACTAAAGCCATAGCAATACCACACGTCTACTTAAATAGTACAGCATATAGAACTAAAGCCATAGCGATACCACACGTCCACTTATATAGTAGAGTATATAGAACTAAAGCCATAGCGATACCACACGTCTACTTATATAGTAGAGTATATAGAACTAAAGCCATAGCAACACCACACGTCTACTTATATAGTACAGCATATAGAACTAAAGCCATAGCAATACCACTCGTCTACTTATATAGTACAGCATATAGAACTAAAGCCATAGCGATGCCACACGTCTACTTATATAGTACAGCATATAGAACTAAAGCCATAGCGATGCCACACGTCTACTTATATAGTAGAGTATATAGAACTAAAGCCATAGCAATACCACACGTCTACTTAAATAGTACAGCATATAGAACTAAAGCCATAGCGATACCACACGTCTACTTATATAGTAGAGTATATAGAACTAAAGCCATAGCAATACCACACGTCTACTTATATAGTACAGCATATAGAACTAAAGCCATAGCAATACCACTCGTCTACTTATATAGTACAGCATATAGAACTAAAGCCATAGCGATGCCACACGTCTACTTATATAGTACAGCATATAGAACTAAAGCCATAGCGATGCCACTCGTCTACTTATATAGTAGAGTATATGGAACTAAAGCCATAGCAATACCACTCGTCTACTTATATAGTACAGCATATAGAACTAAAGCCATAGCGATACCACACGTCTACTTATATAGTAGAGTATATAGAACTAAAGCCATAGCAATACCACACGTCTACTTAAATAGTAGAGTATATAGAACTAAAGCCAAAGCGATACAACACGTCCACTTATATAGTAGAGTATATAGAACTAAAGCCAAAGCGATACAACACGTCCACTTATATAGTAGAGTATATGGAACTAAAGCCATAGCAATACCACTCGTCTACTTAAATAGTACAGCATATAGAACTAAAGCCATAGCGATGCCACACGTCTACTTATATAGTAGAGTATATAGAACTAAAGCCATAGCGATACCACACGTCCACTTATATAGTAGAGTATATAGAACTAAAGCCATAGCGATACCACACGTCTACTTATATAGTAGAGTATATAGAACTAAAGCCATAGCGATACCACACGTCCACTTATATAGTAGAGTATATAGAACTAAAGCCATAGCGATACCACACGTCTACTTATATAGTAGAGTATATAGAACTAAAGCCAAAGCGATACAACACGTCCACTTATATAGTAGAGTATATGGAACTAAAGCCATAGCAATACCACTCGTCTACTTAAATAGTACAGCATATAGAACTAAAGCCATAGCAATACCACTCGTCTACTTAAATAGTACAGCATATAGAACTAAAGCCATAGCGATACCACACGTCTACTTATATAGTAGAGTATATAGAACTAAAGCCATAGCGATACCACACGTCTACTTATATAGTAGAGTATATAGAACTAAAGCCATAGCGATACAACACGTCCACTTATATAGTAGAGTATATAGAACTAAAGCCATAGCAATACCACTCGTCCACTTAAATAGTACAGCATATAGAACTAAAGCCATAGCAATACCACTCGTCCACTTAAATAGTACAGCATATCGGACTAAAGCCATAGCAATACCACACGTCTACTTATATAGTACAGCATATAGAACTAAAGCCATAGCAATACCACACGTCTACTTATATAGTACAGCATATAGAACTAAAGCCATAGCGATGCCACACGTCTACTTATATAGTACAGCATATAGAACTAAAGCCATAGCGATGCCACACGTCTACTTATATAGTACAGCATATAGAACTAAAGCCATAGCAATACCACACGTCTACTTATATAGTACAGCATATAGAACTAAAGCCATAGCGATGCCACACGTCTACTTATATAGTACAGCATATAGAACTAAAGCCATAGCAATACCACACGTCTACTTATATAGTACAGCATATAGAACTAAAGCCATAGCGATACCACACGTCCACTTATATAGTACAGCATATAGAACTAAAGCCATAGCGATACCACACGTCCACTTATATAGTAGAGTATATAGAACTAAAGCCATAGCAATACCACTCGTCTACTTAAATAGTACAGCATATAGAACTAAAGCCATAGCAATACCACACGTCCACTTATATAGTACAGCATATAGAACTAAAGCCATAGCGATGCCACACGTCTACTTATATAGTACAGCATATAGAACTAAAGCCATAGCAATACCACACGTCTACTTATATAGTACAGCATATAGAACTAAAGCCATAGCGATGCCACACGTCTACTTATATAGTACAGCATATAGAACTAAAGCCATAGCAATACCACACGTCTACTTATATAGTACAGCATATAGAACTAAAGCCATAGCGATGCCACACGTCTACTTATATAGTACAGCATATAGAACTAAAGCCATAGCGATGCCACACGTCTACTTATATAGTACAGCATATAGAACTAAAGCCATAGCAATACCACACGTCTACTTATATAGTACAGCATATAGAACTAAAGCCATAGCGATGCCACACGTCTACTTATATAGTACAGCATATAGAACTAAAGCCATAGCAATACCACACGTCTACTTATATAGTACAGCATATAGAACTAAAGCCATAGCGATGCCACACGTCTACTTATATAGTACAGCATATAGAACTAAAGCCATAGCAATACCACACGTCTACTTATATAGTACAGCATATAGAACTAAAGCCATAGCGATGCCACACGTCTACTTATATAGTACAGCATATAGAACTAAAGCCATAGCAATACCACACGTCTACTTATATAGTACAGCATATAGAACTAAAGCCATAGCGATGCCACACGTCTACTTATATAGTACAGCATATAGAACTAAAGCCATAGCGATGCCACACGTCTACTTATATAGTACAGCACATAGAACTAAAGCCATAGCAATACCACACGTCTACTTATATAGTACAGCATATAGAACTAAAGCCATAGCGATGCCACACGTCTACTTATATAGTACAGCATATAGAACTAAAGCCATAGCAATACCACACGTCTACTTATATAGTACAGCATATAGAACTAAAGCCATAGCGATGCCACACGTCTACTTATATAGTACAGCATATAGAACTAAAGCCATAGCAATACCACACGTCTACTTATATAGTACAGCATATAGAACTAAAGCCATAGCGATGCCACACGTCTACTTATATAGTACAGCATATAGAACTAAAGCCATAGCAATACCACACGTCTACTTATATAGTACAGCATATAGAACTAAAGCCATAGCGATGCCACACGTCTACTTATATAGTACAGCATATAGAACTAAAGCCATAGCAATACCACACGTCTACTTATATAGTACAGCATATAGAACTAAAGCCATAGCGATGCCACACGTCTACTTATATAGTACAGCATATAGAACTAAAGCCATAGCAATACCACACGTCTACTTATATAGTACAGCATATAGAACTAAAGCCATAGCGATGCCACACGTCTACTTATATAGTACAGCATATAGAACTAAAGCCATAGCAATACCACACGTCTACTTATATAGTACAGCATATAGAACTAAAGCCATAGCGATGCCACACGTCTACTTATATAGTACAGCATATAGAACTAAAGCCATAGCAATACCACACGTCTACTTATATAGTACAGCATATAGAACTAAAGCCATAGCGATGCCACACGTCTACTTATATAGTACAGCATATAGAACTAAAGCCATAGCGATGCCACACGTCTACTTATTTAGTACAGCATATAGAACTAAAGCCATAGCAATACCACACGTCTACTTATATAGTACAGCATATAGAACTAAAGCCATAGCGATGCCACACGTCTACTTATATAGTACAGCATATAGAACTAAAGCCATAGCAATACCACACGTCTACTTATATAGTACAGCATATAGAACTAAAGCCATAGCGATGCCACACGTCTACTTATATAGTACAGCATATAGAACTAAAGCCATAGCAATACCACACGTCTACTTATATAGTACAGCATATAGAACTAAAGCCATAGCGATGCCACACGTCTACTTATATAGTACAGCATATAGAACTAAAGCCATAGCAATACCACACGTCTACTTATATAGTACAGCATATAGAACTAAAGCCATAGCGATGCCACACGTCTACTTATATAGTACAGCATATAGAACTAAAGCCATAGCGATGCCACACGTCTACTTATATAGTACAGCATATAGAACTAAAGCCATAGCAATACCACACGTCTACTTATATAGTACAGCATATAGAACTAAAGCCATAGCGATGCCACACGTCTACTTATATAGTACAGCATATAGAACTAAAGCCATAGCAATACCACACGTCTACTTATATAGTACAGCATATAGAACTAAAGCCATAGCGATGCCACACGTCTACTTATATAGTACAGCATATAGAACTAAAGCCATAGCAATACCACACGTCTACTTATATAGTACAGCATATAGAACTAAAGCCATAGCGATACCACACGTCCACTTATATAGTAGAGTATATAGAACTAAAGCCATAGCGATACCACACGTCTACTTATATAGTACAGCATATAGAACTAAAGCCATAGCGATACCACACGTCTACTTATATAGTAGAGTATATAGAACTAAAGCCATAGCAATACCACTCGTCTACTTAAATAGTACAGCATATAGAACTAAAGCCATAGCAATACCACACGTCCACTTATATAGTACAGCATATAGAACTAAAGCCATAGCGATGCCACACGTCTACTTATATAGTACAGCATATAGAACTAAAGCCATAGCAATACCACACGTCTACTTATATAGTACAGCATATAGAACTAAAGCCATAGCGATGCCACACGTCTACTTATATAGTACAGCATATAGAACTAAAGCCATAGCGATGCCACACGTCTACTTATATAGTAGAGTATATAGAACTAAAGCCATAGCGATACCACACGTCTACTTATATAGTACAGTATATAGAACTAAAGCCATAGCGATACCACACGTCTACTTATATAGTAGAGTATATAGAACTAAAGCCATAGCGATACCACACGTCTACTTATATAGTACAGTATATAGAACTAAAGCCATAGCGATACCACACGTCTACTTATATAGTACAGCATATAGAACTAAAGCCATAGCGATACCACACGTCTACTTATATAGTACAGTATATAGAACTAAAGCCATAGCGATACCACACGTCTACTTATATAGTAGAGTATATAGAACTAAAGCCATAGCGATACCACACGTCTACTTATATAGTACAGCATATAGAACTAAAGCCATAGCGATACCACACGTCCACTTATATAGTAGAGTATATAGAACTAAAGCCATAGCGATACCACACGTCTACTTATATAGTACAGTATATAGAACTAAAGCCATAGCGATACCACACGTCTACTTATATAGTAGAGTATATAGAACTAAAGCCATAGCGATACCACACGTCTACTTATATAGTACAGCATATAGAACTAAAGCCATAGCGATACCACACGTCCACTTATATAGTAGAGTATATAGAACTAAAGCCATAGCGATACCACACGTCTACTTATATAGTACAGCATATAGAACTAAAGCCATAGCGATACCACACGTCTACTTATATAGTACAGCATATAGAACTAAAGCCATAGCAATACCACACGTCTACTTATATAGTACAGCATATAGAACTAAAGCCATAGCGATGCCACACGTCTACTTATAAAGTAGAGTATATAGAACTAAAGCCACAGCGATACCACACGTCTACTTATATAGTACAGCATATAGAACTAAAGCCATAGCGATGCCACACGTCTACTTATATAGTAGAGTATATAGAACTAGAGCCATAGCGATACCACACGTCTGCTTATATAGTACAGCATATAGAACTAAAGCCATAGCGATGCCACACGTCTACTTATTTAGTAGAGTATATAGAACTAAAGCCATAGCGATACCACACGTCCACTTATATAGTACAGCATATAGAACTAAAGCCATAGCGATGCCACACGTCTACTTATATAGTACAGTACATCACCCGTCTCTGAACAAAAACTGTTTGCTCCTGTTTGATAATCTGGTCCAAAGTTGCAAAATGTGAGATCAAGGTCACTGTGGTTCATGTTTAGTAATCGCCGGATATGATCACCCAAGTTCCAATGCATCATAAGCCGGTAGCTATCGTTCGACCCGTGACGTAATGAGACGAAGGTGAAGGTCGTTTGAGGTGATCTGAGCTATGTTAGGTCTGGGCTGTAGTGCGAAGGCCTGGGAATTAACCCCCAATGTCCAGGTGTGCAGTGTGTGTGTTTATATATAGGCAGCTACACTTTGGCAAGGTCACCACTTGAAGTCCTATTGCGATACAGGTAAGTGAAACTTAAAATATCGAGAACAAAATCGTCATAAAAATGTATAATGTAATAACAGGCAAATTATGTTCAAAATGTATTCGTTCCTGGCGGGATAAGTTGTTAAAGCACTTTCGCAGATCACTGTAAGCCGATTTATTTCGACTTCATTCTCCATTCGATTTGATTAAAGGGAGTTAAAAAAAGCATGTGGAATTCTGCAAGTGTTATTTGGAACATCAACATCTTTATGACAGTTATGAGTTTCCATTTTGGGTCAATATATATTGACCCATATTCATGCCCCTTTACCACCGCAGCAGCATGAAGGCATTCCTCGTACTTATGGGCCTGTCCGCTCTGGTGAGCGACGCGCATGCGCGCACGTGCCTTTGCATCGCCACTTGGGGCGGTGGGACGGCCAACATCCGGAGCTGTTCCAGCACGGCGTGTTCCGCGCTGGGCCAGGAGGCACCCGGATATTGTATGGACTACACCGGGTCGAGCGCTGCGGAGGCGGACGGCACGTGGTACCAAGTGGTCTACGGGGCGCAGGTCGGGCAGGCAACTCGTGCTAACATTACGTGGAAATTGTCATGATGACGAACGAGTAAAATAGTTGGACAAATCAGGGCCGCAAGATTTTTGGATGATGGCAGTTACGCTTAGGCACTGTCTGTCTGTATGCGTGAAATGGTCGACTTACTGCCAGATTGAATGAACATTATTCTCCCCCCACCCCCTGATTTGAAAACCAGGAGCGTGTTTGCGCTCTTGTACCCCCCGCCCCCCCCCCCCTTTCCCCTCCCGTAAGACACACCGCGGTCAGTGTAAAAACCCTTGCATTGACCCATATATTTGTCGGTTTTATTTAGAAAGGTTAGAAAACCATTCACTGCCAGCCCTAAATCTTCCGTCAGCCATCTTCGGCCATGGACATTAATACTAAAGATTGACATCAACATCATCGTTTAAATATGTGAGTCGTATAGATAACGACATTGAAATTATATAAAGAAAATATGTCATTTCTTCAGGTAGGGAAAATAGTTTAAACCCTTAATAACAGTATTTTGTCAGAGAAGCTGCAGAGTACATTTGATATCAGCTTTTCCTTTGCATCGAGCATAAAGAAACCGTTTTATCAGGAACAAGACACAGGAGCCATTTGTATTGTAAGACTTCCGTTTCCGTTACAGAATGGCTGGGTCCGTTATGACGTCGTGTCCGGTCCCCAGACATGTGGCAACGACGGAAGTGAGTACCATTATGACGTCATATTAGTGAGCAATCTTGACGCACTGGTATTAAATGGCTTTCCCTAGCTTTGCTAATAATGATAATCTTCCGAATATTGTCACACAGTCCAAGGATATAACGTGAATTGCACAATAGCCCAAGGGGGGAGGGGGTTACTACATATAGTTAGGTGCCGGGTATATACAAATATGCCACCCAAATTAATTCTTTTTTACCTGTTTCTCTCAACCTCCAGAGCAGAAATCTGTAGTTTCTCTCGATGTGCCCATTTTAGAAATTGCAAATTGCGGGCTCTTGCAGCACTTTTCTATATTTTTCCGTATGTCATCTGTGGCATATGCCCTCTGTGGCATGGGCGACACCCCCCCCCCTTCACACCTGTTGTAATGTAATACCCCCCCCCCCCTCCCCGGCACAATAGCCGACTTACGATAATAGTTCTTTAGTTTTGTCCACCTCGAGGCGCCACCGCATATGCAGTGTATCCTGGGTAATATTTTGATCTTTACGCAACGTCAAGATGGCGTCATCAAACGACAAGAGCGACATTTAAACTCCCTATGTTGTCATCCCTGTGAAGGAAAAGATGTACGAAGACGCCATATTTATATAACATATATCTATATAACATGGAATGCATCTATCCATTGAACCTCTTACGCTAAATTATAACCAAGTATAAAACTATAATTTCTATTATTTTTTTTGATATAAATATACTTCCATTATGCTGCATAAACGTAGGCCTCCCAGAACATGCAATAAACCGTACTCAGGACAAGGCAGCTGCTCACGTGCCGACTGACTTCCCGTGGAATACTTTACATGCATCTGCCGTTTACCTCACAGTACATAAGCGAAGATAACAAAGCTAAAGCTTATTATCTTCCCAACGAACTTATCACGCATCGTGGTTTAATCTAACGCGTACAGTGTACGGCTAATATTTATTCTACCGCAAGACCTAAATCATAATGACATATTGCATTCCAAATTGGATTAACTGAATCAATTATATTCTCTCCTGACACCCCCCCCCCCCCCCCGCCCCTCCTACACACCCGACACTGTGATCCTCATGACTACAGCTGCGGCCGGTTGCTACGGGACTCTCTGTGCTGGTAACGCTAACAACGACCCCAGGACCTGCGACAGCTATGGGTGTGGCAACTATGGCGCCTCCAGGTAAGAGACCTGCGACAACTATGGGTGTGGCAACTATGGCGCCTCCAGGTAGGAGAACCTGACTGGATCAGCCAGCATCCCCACCCCGATGGCAGGGACGAAAACTCGAGTTTGCATGTGACAATGGGAGGTAACTTTGTAACTTTGTAACCCCCCCCCCTCCATCCTCCCTCCCCACCCTACTATATGTGGCATAGTCACTAGATTAAGGGTTGTTGCAACACGGCAATTTATCGCATATATGATACACATTTGGCATACCAAATTAATACACGCAGATATTTGTAGTAAATACACGCAGATATTTATATGCTACGATGATTAAACTTTTAATAAGTACTCTGTAACTGAGGATGTAATGCACTTAAAGGCAGATGCACATTGATCTTGACCTAGTTCAGTGCCTCAATAAGAAAAGCAATTTATCGCACATATGATACACATTTGGCATATCAAGTTATTTGTTTAAATTATTCAGTGGAGATATTTTCAGTAAATACACGCAGATATTTGCAGTAAAGACACGCAGATATTTATAGTAAATACACACAGATATTTACAGTAAATACACACAGATATTTATAGTAAATACACACAGATATTTACAGTAAATACACACAGATATTTGTAGTAAATACACGCAGATATTTACAGTAAATACACGCAGATATTTGTAGTAAATTCACTGAGTATGTAATGCACTTAAAGGCAGATTCACATTGATCTTGACCTAGTTCAGTGCCTCAATAAAAAAACCTTCATCACCCCGGTTGTTATAACCCAAACGCGGCTCTGTGTTTACACGAACTCTTTATTATCGCCCACGTACGTCTAGAGGTAGTCGCGAGCACACCGGGGTGGACGTTATATGCTCTGCGGGATCTACCATCTACGCCCCCATCACCGGGGTTCTCGGGATGGCCTATCCCTATGGCGACGGCACGTGCTGCGACAGCGGATTCGTCATCACCGGAACTGGGGCGTACGCATGTAAGTGATGACGTCATGATGACGTTATAAGGACGTCATAGGGCACGCCATGTAGTAAATGAGTCAGGTTGTATACGCAACTCATATTTGGAGGTAACGCAAGTCGGGGGGTCGAACGCTGGCGGTTTGATATGCGATGTGTTATTCAGTCCATGTGGTTTTCCCTGGAAACCTCAATCAATTATCTATTTACGCCAACAATGTCCTATAACAATAGAAGCTAAATAAAAGCAAATGCTCCTTGTGAAGTAAAGGATCACTTGTCTGGTACATTACTTGTCACAAAATTATCTTGGACATATTCAACGGGTGTTATATAAGAGGCACCAAGACATTATCAGGTTCCAGCGATCATGAAATAAAATAAATTTTGAATTTGATCTTTTCCGGATAGCGCAAGAGACGATGGTGTTCTACTGCGACCCGACTGACAGTCTCCTGGGCACCACGGTGACCGCTGGCCAGGCCGTGGCCACCCACATCGGGCTCATCTGTGGCAACTGTTACAACACTGGCATGACGGACCACTCCCACATCCAGCTGGACCTCAGTGGTTCCCGCGTCGACCCCTCGAGCTGGCTCTCCTGCTAGGGGTCAGGCGGTAGCTGCGCATGCGCAAGCGGAAGCTGAAGCGTAAGCGAGCGTATGATAGATGGCATCCAACAGCAGTGAACGATGTCGGCTGTCGCAATCAACGGAACATTAACGACTAATAAATTCAAATTACGATTTGAATAAATGGTGTTTAAATGGTGACGTATTTTGTTGTTGATCCTTTTAACGGAGTCTCTGGTCGTCTAGTAGATAGCGCGGTCGGTCGAGCGTGCTCCGCTAGGTCCACAAAAGCCACCCAATTGTGCAAATACATGTATCCATGTTTGTGCATGGCTATTCGCTACCCCCGTCCTTCCCATTGTCGCGATATAACCTACATAGGTAAACGCGTCCCACAGAAGCCGAACAATGGAATAAGCGCAAAAAACCAACAATAATGTGACAAAACACATTTTTCCCCCAGCACCAAGGGTTGATTACATATGAAAACAAATAAGATTTCCACTCTCCGTGCGACATTTGTGAGCGTGAGCCGAACTTGCCTCGTAGCTCGACTACAGTCATTAACTCGACAAAAGTTACTAACTCGACTACAGTCATTGACTCGACTACAATCATTAACTCGACTACAGTCAATAACTGGACTACAGTCGTTAACTCGACTACAGTCAGTAACTCGACTACAATCATTAACTCGACTAAGTCAGTAACTCGACTTAGTCAGTAACTCGACTATAGAAATTAACTCGACTACAGTCAGTATCTCGACTACAGTCATTAACTCGACTACAGTCAGTAACTCGACTACAGGCATTAACTTGACTACAGATATTAACTCGACTACAGATATTAACTCGACTACAGTCATTAACTCGACTGCAGTTATTAAGTAGGCTGCAGTCATTAACTCTACAATTAATACAATTGAAGAATACAAGATTTCAGTGGTGTTGCCATCGCCAGTCGGTGTAAGACGATGGATATGTTGTTATTTAAGCACATATATGTCCCATTGATTCTGCGCGATGGCTGAACAAGCCAATTTGAGACTAGCAGAGATCGACAGATTCATCAAAAAGATGTCCGGTGGTTCGGCTTGCTATGTCTTCGGTTCCATGAGAAGTATGACCCGATAGCTCAGTGGGTAAGAGCGCTAGCATTCAGCACTGTGGCCTAACGGCACGTGGATCGGTGGTTCGCGCCCCGCTGTGGCCATGTCTGTGTGATCGCAGGATAAAGATCCCATGTCCTTCTTCGCAAAGAGTAGGGGGTTACCCCCTGGGACATGGCTCCACTCTCCGTTACTTCTCGCATTGATGCAATATGACCAGAACGGGTCAAAGCGTCCTGAATATACAACCAAAAGCCCGAGTCGTATTACTGTGGGTCTTATGGGAGGCAGTAAAGATTATTATTATACGCCGACTCCACAGCTGGGCCTGTAAGTTCGAAATGGCCGGGACCAAATATTTCGCCCCGCTCCATGCTAATGTCCTATTCTAGAGCAATATATTTTGCCCCTGGCGCTTCGAACTTACGGGCCCTGATCACCGGAAAGAGGGGTGAATAAAAAATGAGAACACATATGCTGACGCCCCTGAAAGAATTACACTTGCCGATAGAATTAGGGAGTGGGAATGCTTATCGATGGTTGCCACAACAACGAGATGCAGGGGAAGTAAAGATAAATTTTTCGCCATGATGGCGTGCCTGTTTAAGGTTTGTGGACCAAAGTAAATATATTAAGATAAAGGTGTAAGGGGCCTTTGGACCAGGCGTTAACGTTGTTGACTATGGCCAATTAAACATGACTGAGCTTGATTTCAGGCAACTGCTATCAGAACTCATCATTGTTGCGGTTATGCATAGGCTTGTGATAAACTGATCGCGTTGCAATAAGGGCGATAACAACTTGACCCGAGCGCTATGGTTGAACTTTATATCGCCATTATAAAACCAGGGATATTAGAACATGAAAGCTGACTATATGAGGCTCCGTTTTTCATTTTCTTGATTTTCATCCGCCGCTGCCTTATCTTTGTGTGGGTAGGTCAACTGGGTAGGCTACACCACGTGGGTGCATGTTACACTGCTGACTGGTGCCGGGGCTCCCACACGACGCTATGATATAAAGAGCTGGGTCCCTGATTACCAACGCATTCTGAACATACGGGAGAACCTCGTGGCTGGGACGCCAGGCTGGTCATCGCAACCCTCACTCTGAAACAGCGGTCTGTGCTGACTCCTACCATGGGACGCCAACTAGCGCTGATTGGCGTACTGATGTACGCCGTCATTGGCGTACAGAGCCAGGATCCCAGGTTACTGGGTTTCACTGAAATTTCCTTGGCAGGATTCTCAAATATGTATGAAAATCCCAGCTGGACAGATCCCAGAGGTTGGTGGTGTATTTCTAATATATAGGCCTACCTCTCTCTCTCCTGACTCCCACTTTAAGGGGTCCGGTATAGAGGTCCACGTCTGGGTGGGATTGCCCTTATTATGCGAACTGTGTCCCGCCATTGGCTAGGGTTAGCCATAGTGTGCACAAAGCTGGCCGAACACACCATGCCTAATTTCCCAATTTGTTGCATCTACTATGTCCATGTTGCTTCACGCTATATGTGTCTGCTCTGTCTGAAGCCAAGAATAAAATATGTCTCTAATTTTATTTGCTATGTTTCATTGCAAAAAGTAACAATACTTGACACAGGCTATAGTAGGACATTACGGGTGAGCACAGTGCATACATAAGGAATCTGAACATTTTCCACATTTTCAATAATTAAATTAAAATATTAATAATCTACTGCAATGATTCGTTTAAAATGATTGTATTCAGTAAGCTATCGATAGATGATTGATTACTTAACAATCAATAAATCCAGATCGATATGTCCCTCCCCCCGTCCGACCTAACCTCTCAGGCCAAAAAAACCATAGCACACATTAAGAGGACATACAATGTTAGTCAACCGCTTATGCAATATTTCATATGGATTTGCAGATCGCTACAACCTGTTGTTGTCGACATTCAACCCAATACCGGGAACCAGAGACACTTCTTACGTCTACCTCAACATTGGAGAGTTTCTGACTGACATCCCCAGTCTCCAGGCAACAACCCTCTACGACGACTTTGATTGGCCGAGATCGCCCAGCCAAACACCAGGTACGATATAACAGCCAAACGCCAGGTCCAATATTACCGCCAAACGCTAGGTACTGTATTACAACCAAACACCAGATACGCTATTACAGCCAAACACCAAGTACGATATGACAGCCAAACACCAGGTACGATATGACAGCCAAACACCAGGTACGATATGACAGCCAAACACCAGGTACGATATGACAGCCAAACACCAGGCACGATATGAAAGCCAAACGCCAGGAACGATATGACAGCCAAACGCCAGGTACGATATGACAGCCAAACACCAGGTACGACATGACAGCCAAACGCCAAGTACGATATGACAGCCAAACACCAGGTACGATATGAAAGCCAAACGCCAGAAACGATATGACAGCCAAACGCCAGGTACGATATGACAGCGAAACGGATATCATTTCCTGTTACATGAAGGAACATCAAAATTATTACGGCAAAAGCACCTAATATCGCCCACCACACGGCGTCATGTAAGTAAGGACGAGGCATGTTTCATCCTTGCTCGCGCGTTACTCAAATAAATTCAGTTCGTGGTCTTTAACATGACACGTGACAGGTAGATGACGAATCATTAGCGCATCCGAATTGAGTGTGTGACGTCATGCTGAGTCAGGGTCCATGCCCATGCATACATAAATCAGGAGGGATTTCTGGATTGATAGATTTTTCTGCATACGGACGTTGCATCTCTGGTGCCGGAATCGGAATACGATATAAACACTGGCTAATAAGATATTGCACAGGACTTACGGGATAATTTACAAGAATGATGTGTGACGTCATCCATATGCGTTTCGAGACAAATCAGGAGGGGGTTGGAATGATAATCGTTCCGATAAAGCACGCTTACATGAGTTTCTTTTGCTAAACACATAGGACATTACAATACTGTCCATTTATATTACTTTGATATATATTTTTTTTTCGGAAATTTGTTTGCTGTTGCCGCGCATATATATATATGCGCGGCATATATAACTATATATGTATGTTTACACCAATACAACATAAGACATAGAATATTGATATCTTTTGCGGTTTATATGGCAGACTCGATGTCTGCCGCGTTTCCAGGCCTTATCGAGCTGTTATCTCCTGTGTCATAGCGCCTTGAGAATCGCCATCTGTAGGCCTTTACATAAGTCAGGTCACTGAGCAAGATAACAACAAAAAAGTTATGCAAACCCCTGACAATAAAGCTTGAATGTAACGATCAAATAAAAACCTTGGGCCTATGGCATGTAGTTACTATGGATGTAAGGAAAACCACGAAAGGAAAAGTCTCGATAACGTTGTACAGTAAATTTAAATTAAAGAACATATGCACTGTCACGGGTATTAATCAGACTGCATACGATGTCTTGGTGTCAAATATACATAGCAAATTGTATCCTTCTTGGCTCATCAACCTTTGGAAACATTGATTAAACAAGTGGACCTCGTAACTCTCAAATTACGCCAAGTCAATACTTTCATTCAAGTATTAACTATATTTAACTATATCAGAATTATAATTATAACGGTAACAAAATGGACGGTTCTTCATTATTTAGGATAATTTGGTCTTGGCTAAGATGATGACCTCTTGCGTGGTCCAATCACAGAGTATTGCAGCAGGCCTGGTAATGCGGTACGCAGGTGGAAGCGGTTGATGCCATAACTCACTTCATCTAATACAACATGGCGGACATCGGCTCACTAGTCACGTGACTCGAGGATGGACTATGGCCGGGACATAGTATCGGAGACACATCATTATGATCGGAGTGGCGTGTGTTTTGACGAACCATGGTTAGGTGATGGTCACTATTGAACCATGAATTGTTTACTTTGCTCATTGCAAACAATCGATGGAGATACAATGTACATATCATTATATCATACCATGTATGACACTCGGCGAAAGAAAATAACGAGAAAGACATATATTTTATTTTCCCGACACCCCGCATGGCTCCACCTCCCCCGTCCTAACATGTTGCATTGCTTGATCACCCCTTCCCACCGTCACCTCTCCTCCAGTTGATGTGTTCGGCTACGAGACGGTGACGCAGCCCGACGGCTTCCTGCCGCCCGGTAAGAACAATGGCTCCATCTACGTCATCGACGTGCGTGACTGGCAGAGTCCCGTGGTGCACAACATCGGCTACGACCCAAGCGAGGAGACCCTCTGGTTCTACCACCAGGTCACGTGGAAGGACATAGACGGCGACGGACTCATCGACGCCCTCACCTGCCGCGCCTACGAACCGACTATCGGTGAGTGGGGGGGGGGGGGGGGGGGGTTGAATAGGCTGACGCCCTGACCTGCCGCGCCTACGAACCGACTATCGGTGAGTGGGGAGGGGGGGGGGGGGGGGTTGCATAGGCTGACGCCCTGACCTGCCGCGCCTACGAACCGACTATCGGTGAGTGGGGAGGGGGGGGGGGGTTGCATAGGCTGACGCCCTGACCTGCCACGCCTACGAACCCACTGTTGGTACTTGGGGGGGGCGGGGGCAGGGGCTGACGCCCTGACCTGCCGCGCCTACGAACCCACTGTCGGTGCTTGGGGGGGGGGGGGGGGCAGGGGCTGACGCCCTGACCTGCCGCGCCTACGAACCCACTGTTGGTGCTTGGGGGGGGGGGGGGGTGGCAGGGGCTGACGCCCTGACCTGCCGCGCCTACGAACCCACTGTTGGTGCTTGGGGGGGGGATGGGGCAGTGGCTGTGGCTCACGCTCTGACCTGCCACGCCTACGAACCCACTGTTGGTGCTTGGGGGTCGGGGGTCGGGGGCGGCAGGGGCTGACGGTCTGACCTGCCGCGCCTACGGACCCATTGTCGGTGAGTGGGGGGGGCGGGGGAGGGGGGGATGATGGCTGACCTGCCGCGCCTACGAACCCACTGTCGGTGAGTGGAGGGGACGTACCGCAGTCCATTATAAATTCATTGTTAATTTTTGTTAAATTTGCCATTTTGTTTTGTTTAACATCCAAGGACATCTGGAACATCGGGATAACCCCGGCCCTCTCGCCCCCCTTTGAAGCTAAGATGTCGTTCGATACAAAATGTATACCCTGTGCAAGACCCCCACCCCCGCACCCCTATTTTTATGGACCTCCCTTTTGCGGGGTTTTTCACCTTTACTCTTTCATTCCCCCTTCCCCTCCGTAGAATCTACCTGCCCAAAGCGAACCCCACTCCCTGTAACAACGTGAGTTCGCCTTTGATCGAGGTGATTTGCTTAAGCATTTTCATTATACGTTGGCAATATTTGTGTTATAGGTTAGGTCTATGGGCACCTCACGGTGGTAAATATGTGATATATATTCTGTCCCCCGCCCCCCCACCGTTGCAGGCCAGTCACAGGAGCAGATGTTATGGTTCCGCCAACCAGCGGGCGACCCCTTCGCTCCTGTCTTCTGGGAAGCCAATGTTCTACTGACCGGGGTGTGTGACACATTCCAGTACCTGACCACCCTCAGTACTCCCGATGGAGACTTCGAAGCCCTGTTTACAGGTAAGTGAGTGAACCCCTCAGTAAGGGCCCCGATGTACATCGTACTAGCGTTAACGGCATCTCGCCAACCGCGCTCCGATGTTGCATTCCTAGGTTATATATTGACAACATCATTGATCGACTATAAACTTCCTCGGATGAAGTCTTGAATGGTGCTTTAGATATCCTCCAATCACATGAATCTTGAGTTCACACACTGCATAACGTTATAACATATACGCTATATTGAGAAAGAAAGATTGACATTCGAAATGATATTATTAGGACACGTGTGATCCTATTAGCAAGACACGTTCTGGGGACGTGCAACTGGGTTTCCTTAAAGGGACGGTTTTGCTCGCTTCGAAAGTGTGATGTTTGCGTTATTATAATAACAACCATTAATATTCTCCAAAACGATACCGCACTGAATCATTCTGCTTTAACATATCCCATGCGTCGAATAGTGAACGTGATCGGTTAAGTTTGTGCTCTGCATGTTTGGTATCTCTGGTTACAGTGGGGTACTTCACCCAGACGTTGGCTGTCTCCTGGACTACAGACCCGACCGGCAACTGGGACAACCCTGCCTTTGTACGTGTGTCCGGAAGTTGCCGAGATAATCATATTATCTGGCTGTTTGGACTGTTGTCTGCGCTTCAGTACTTGTACATTGCGCATCATACAATTTGATGTGGTTTCCTGTTTTTAGTAATAGTTCCGAGAATCACGTCCATTTCTTCGAGTTATACCACTTGGCTTATTACTTGATTTATGTTATGGTATTTGTGCATTTCTGGTCCCATATATAATCATTTTCATTACATACAAATGATTTAGACGGCATTGACTTACAAAAAGAACATGACGCCCAGACCCATCTACCGTGTACAAATGATCGTCCGTAATACGCACTTTATTGCGTTAAAAAAGGCAAATAATGTCTTCACGCAAACGTGTGGTCATCAATACTTTTTCATCACTCGGCTTTCCATCCGACGCCCAGTTGAACACCCGAATCATTGACACCGGACGCCAGTTCTTCGACGTCCGGGTCGCTGACCTTAACAACGACGGCAATCCCGATTTGCTCGTGCCCTGGAACGCCGAGGTCAACGGCGCACTGGCCGCTTACGAGATCCCGACCGACTTCCGGTAAGAAGGTCAAGGTCGCGGTGTCTCGCTTCTTGATCATTTCGTAACAGATGTCGTCTATTATTTCAGACATATATATGACAGAATGTGTGTCATGCAATAAACCAGAATGTTTCCATATTGTTATGGAAAAGTGTGGTGAAGCAAAGAAAACTGAAAAATTAAATTATTTTTATAGTCCATTTTTATCTTTGCACGTGCGTTTTCACTGCAGTCATTATACGTGATGCAATGTCATTTTAAAGGATGCCTCATGTGATATTTTCATTAAGTAATATATGAAAAGTAGATGTATAAAAGACGATCCCATAGAGAAATATCAATTCCAAGGCAACATATCCCTTTTAATCCATGGGTTTTTTAAATCCATCGATCGTCAAAATATTGTTTTCATATTATGGGATATGTTGCATTTAAATCCTTAGGACTGGTGACTACATAACGCACGTCTTGGCCTCTGGATTCAACGCTACGAGTGGTCTGTCAGGCGGCGGTTCTCCTGGCCAAGTTATCTCCTTCTACTACGACCTCACCAAGTGAGTGCTCCGGTCTGCGTCCACCTCATCACACGGCGTATCAATATTAGTATGGAAAATAATCATATTTATGATAATATTATAAAAAAGGATTGTTTATATTGTTATAAATTATTTCGACCTATTAATTCCTCTAATGCCAACTTTAGCATTGGCCGAAACCATACATACATTTGTTAAGCATTAATGGTCACGCATCAATGGCGTGACATTTTATCGAAATCCTCTGGTCTATTATTTACATGTGCGTCGATTCTGACTATGCTATTTGTAACGCAATGCGTAGAGATGGTAAGCGAACGATTCTACATTGGATGTCTGGAATGCAATTATTTTGCATTAAAGTCTTAGAGATTGCATTTGACACATTGATTCGACTGAAGAAAACATATCTATAGCGTAAATTTGTATTGTGCGAAGTTTTGAAGACCGTTTTGCACTCAAACAATGAAAAATTATAATTGTAATACATTGTTAATAATTAAACTAATTCCACGCAAGTCGTCGTAACACCCATCATTCAAGCTCAAATATGTTTAATTTCTGATTTGCCGCTCCAGCACTGTCAACAAGCCCTGGATCTGTCTGTCTGGAGACGACGCCGGCGCCATGTTCATCCTGAAGCCCTTGACCGAGTCGACGTCCGACTGGAACTATTCCATCGTGCCCTTCCTGGACTTGGGGGCCCGAAACATCGCCGCCAGTCCCTCCATCGCTGATGTAGACGGAGACAACCTGGTCGAGATCTTCGCGCCAGCGTACAACGAAGGGCGGGTCTATATCTACACATACGGCTAGAGCGTGACGTCACTTCCTCCAGAGCCTATTGTAATGTCATGGAATATATTAAAGTTACCGAAGCTGTTATTGTATACACTTGTGTGTGTTGTTTTGTGAGGTATATGTTCATTTCAATATTGGAATGCAATGCCACTTTCATGAAATACGTTTCAGACGGCAATGACTGGGAGTGACATATTTCTGCTAATTGCTTGCTTAATTTGTACAGGCTTTCCCTTTTGTTGCTGTTAATGATTGTTGATTCGAAATACGTATCTACCTGCCGAGCTTCGAATCTATTCAGAAGCTCTTAGCCTTGAATCTGAATTCATGATTTACTTGTATTCAAATAAAGAAATATACTCCAATAATTATTAGTAGATCAAATAATTAAATTCTTTAGTCACTTGACCAGACGAGGTGTATGGCAGAGTCTTACCATTGTTGAATGTTTTTATTTGAAGATAGTAACTGTTTAGCTTTCTATAAATGCTATGTAACTTATATTTATATTTGGGCGAAGGCAAGCCTTGGGCTGCTCAACTGACCTTCGACCACGACACAATTAAACTGGCGAGGCGTAGCCGTTGATATCAATGAAAGCGGCTCATCAAAGCTGCGCAATCCTCACCCCCCCCCCCCCGCCTCCCCCCTTCCCTCCCCTCCCTCTCCCCTATCCCCTACCACCTTGCAGATGGTGATTTCCGCAGCTAAGGGTATGTGAGCGGTGACGCAGCATTGTCCGCCATTCATAATGCGAGTGCAGCAATCAGAATGGTATGTGTTCCACTTCTTGCACGACTGGAATAGGGCGGAGGGTGGAGACACGCTCTGCGGCCGATAAGGGTGGAGATTGCAACGACTAGAGGAAGAGGTCATCTTCATTGTATTACGAGATATATACGATCACGTAAGGTTTTTTTTTTATACCTCAGTCGCCATGGGACGCCAACCTGCGCTGATTGGCGTACTGCTGTACGCCGTGCTAGGCGTACAGAGCCAGGATCCCAGGTTACTGGGTTTCACTAACTTTTCCATGGCAGGATTCTCCAATATGTATGAACATCCAGGCTGGACAAATCCTGTAGGTAAGTGCATGACTCCATTTGACCCATGAGGTAAGTGCATCACCCTATTTAACTCCTGTAACTGCACCAAGTCTTTCATCGCATGATATCAATGTGTTGTGCAGTGGCACAGTTTGCCAGTAAAACCATGACCTCATAAAGAGACTTCATCCGTCTTTACTTGGTCATACACCGGTATATATGAAGAAAATAGATGAAGATATGATGCCGTTATATTGCATTGAGATCCCCGTGTTATAATGTCATTGTTACTGTCGATTAGTGTTAGTGACTCTTTTTACCAAATTCAAATTCATACCTTTTATTTCCAATTAATATAGAATGTATACAATTTACATTTTATATGTTACATATATCAGAGGAGACCATCATTAAGGCGTATGCCGCTGGCATGGGGGCCACCCAGGGTAGAGCACCACCCGAGATGGAACTGTTTATGTGGGTATCATGGTATTTCGTTCCGTTTTGCAATTGACACATGCATGCTAGCATATATACACCAGCATTGCGTGTATGATGTGTGATTGCGTACAAAAGACATGCAATTGTGTCATCTTATGAGAGACACTTCTTACGTCTGCCTCAACATTGGAGAGTTTCTGACTGACATCCCCAGTCTCCAGGCAGAACACCCCTCTACGACGACTTTGATGGCCGAGATCGGCCAGCCAACACACCAGGTACGATATGACGATATGAGAGCTAAACACGGGGTACGATATGACAATCAAACACCAGGTACGATATGACGATATGAGAGCCAAACACGGGGTACGATATGACAATCAAACACCAGGTACGATATGACAGCCAAAGGCCAGGTACAATATGACAGCCAAACACCAGGTACGATATGACAGCCAAAGGCCAGGTACAATATGACAGCCAAACACCAGGTACGATATGACAGCCAAACACAGCGTGTTTTCGAAAAGAGGTGTAGCATACCAGATGACAGCTAAACACCGGGTACGATATGGCAGTCAAAAACCAGGTACGATATGACAGCCAAAGGCCAGGTACAATATGACAGCCAAAGTCCAAGTACTATATGACAGCCAAAACACCAGGTACGATATGACAGCCAAAGGCCAGGTACAATATGACAGCCAAACACCAGGTACGATATGACAGCCAAACACAGCGTGTTTTCTAAAAGAGGTATAGCATATCGGTTTAACCATGAGAGGAGGAGATTAAAAGTTGAAAGTGACCCTTGGGACATTTTGAAGGCCTTGTTATGACATCAGTGACTGCACCGCGCGCGTATCTACTAACTGAAAGTCATTGTTGATGAGCCTTGAATATAGATCAGATAAGGTATTGCGCACAAATTCAAAGTTATAAAACGAGGGGAAAGTAAATTGATTGAATATAAGTATTGTTATATAATGTTGTACGCAAATAGTGTTTAGCTTTACCGTGCTTGCTGGGAGACTGTGTAGATTGATTGCAAACGTGGGTTTCCAAACATGGAAAACCCCGCGCAGCACATTAGTTCGCCTGACACTGACAGTCACTCATATTTATTCCGATCCATGGCTTAGTGCACTTTTGTCTATTCGTAGGGATCCTGGCCACTGCGTAATGTTCTTGTATCGACATACTTAACGAGACAATGTCCCCATCCATATATACCGTTCTCTGAGGACTGGTGCTGGTTAAACATTTTTATATTTTTTTTATTTTGCAATTAGGGAACCGGCAATGCCTATACAACTCTCTCTTGGTTAGGACTGGCGTTTGTTCTTATGGTTGATTAATGTAATGAAAAGCGGAAGTCTACTCCAAGAAAACGGGCTGACGTCCTGACCTGCCGCGCCTACGAACCCACTGACGGTGACTGTGGGGCACTGAGGCTGAACATGGGGATTTTGAACGGACAGGGCTCTGGGCCTATAGACTTCAGCGACTGATATCACCCATAAAATACTAACACTAATCGCTTAACATAATTAATATTATAATGACACATCAACTGGTGTGCGAAAATCAGTTGTGGTACATGCATTCGTATTTTAGTTGTACATATTTCATTAAATGACTGATTTAAGCAATTTCCGTTATCGTTCGTTGCAGGCCAGTCTCAGGAGCAGTTGCTATGGTTCCGTCACCCCACTGGCGACCCCTTCGCCCCTGTCTTCTGGGAGGCCAATGTTCTACTGACCGGGGTGTGTGATACCTTGCAGGCCCTGACCACCCTCAGTACGCCCGACGGTGATTTCGAAGCTCTCTTTACAGGTCAGTCTTTACAAGTCCGTAACTGCAATACGCAACCGTCACTTTCATAAGGATGCGCCCTACTTTCTCCCACGCCAAGGGGTTTTCTGCGCACATCTCTTATGTTTTCTTTAAAGTGTATCCATTGGCAGTGCTTCTAAACTTACCTAATGAATAACGGGGACGTGAATTTTTTTATTCCTTAAACCATATCAACGCTGCCCTTTACTGTCCAAGCCATTCAATGTCAATCATGCGTGTTGCGCATTGGTGATTTCTTCATTAGGTAACACCACCGTTTCCACGGCAAATAGAAACTGATTACCGCCCATTGATCACTGCATACTATATGGTAATCTCAACATGAAAAGTGGGTATCTGTATTTGAAATAAACATATTGCATGGGGTTGACTGAAAAAAGCCTACATTTTGGCGCCAGGGCGCGAACCCATGAGCTACAGCTCAGCCCGTTTACCAAGTTAGTGAGGCTGCTTAAGCGACGCTCATAGGGTTTGATGATGTTCGTGGAAATACAAAAGTCGAGGATACGACTGTTGCATGTTATTGTTATATTTTACCGTGTTACAGTGGGTTACTTCACCCAGATTTTGGCAGTGACGTGGACCACATACCCAACCGGTAACTGGGGCAACACGGCATTTGTGGGTGCCCCAACTCCCTTCCTCTACCTTATGCCTGGGTTAAACTCGTCGTGCCTTAACATTCAGAAAGCTACAGCGTAAGTGAGTATTTAGGTATCACGATGATCTCGTAACGTTAGCCCGTAATAATATATTTTCTTGTATTTCCCAAGAGAAACGCAATTTTCTTTAATTTATCTTAAATATTTTGCAAACAATAAACCAAAAATATTACCTGGATAGGAAATTGCACGAAAACAGTAATAACCTACGAGCAATGTGTATTCCCGTTGCTGGGTTCCGGTTCTAACGTTTTAACGTTGCGGGCCACAAGGCTTCGTAGCAGGACATCTTTGACTTGGCCTCAGGTTGCATGATGCTTTAGCTTAGCTTTCCACCTTAATACCTTCAATAGTCATGAAGTCTTCTGAAGGTTAAGGGTAGTTGTATTAGTTCGATAATTCAAGTGTGACTTAATAATTTAGCACACCAATGATGCTATTACGTGATTTTAATTAGGTCTTTTTTCGCAAATTTCTATTGCATAGATTGTTATCAATAGCATTGCCTTGCATTTAAATGGCTCTCAAATCTGCAATACCATTGGAATTGATTTTACGCTAGCTTATCCATGTTCATATCTAGATAAAATACTGAATCATTAATTGAGAACCATCAATTGAAATGCTGAAAGGAATCTGGAGCTATCCTAGGAAGCATGTCACATGGAGTTTCACATATCGTCACTGCAAAGAGCAAAAAAAAGTTTCATATAAAACGGAAGTTCGCACCACTCGGCTTTATATCCGACGCCCAGTTGAACACCCGGATCATTGACACCGGACGCCAGTTTTTCGACGTCCGGGTCGCCGACCTCAACAACGACGGCAATCCCGATCTGCTCGTGCCCTGGAACGCCGAGGTCGACGGCGCGCTGGCCGCTTACGAGATCCCGACAGACTTCCGGCAAGAAGGTCTAGGTCATGCTGCAATCATCACCTTTTTACTGAGGCCCTCAATATGTCGACGGAAGCTTGGTTGGCTGTCCGGACTGGATGACGTCACAACCGACGCACCCTACCATATAACTATATGTACCTGTCATACGGTCTGTTCTATTGATCCTATTGCGACCCAATACTCAAATCTGGGAACATATTATACAAGAGTGAATGAATGAATGAATTTATTAGAGAAACATAATATGCAAAAGTAACAACAACAATATGCAAGAATAATATATATATAGGCATACACAGTCCCAATATATGCCACTATGAAAATAAAAAAATCATCTGTGTCCTTGTAGCTTCTATTAGCTTCTAGTAATTAGGCCTGACTTTCACTGATATAAACTAATACTTATTAATTACTCAAGGTTACTCCTTGATTACGTATTGCAAAGTCTTAACATTTTTTGCAAAGTAAGTATTATTCCATACCATGGGATTTGTTTGTCCTTCAATCGCACCGTGGGTCATTAACATCGCCATTCAATCAGTTCATTCACTTACATGTTTTACTATTTAGATTGACAAATGTCTGCTCTTTGCTTTAAATTGTTAGGACTGGTAACTACACAACCCACGTGCTGGCTTCTGGATTCAACTCGACGAGTGGTTTGGGAGGCGGCGGCTCTCCTGGCCAAGTTATCCCCTTCTACTACGATGTCACCAAGTGAGTGTTTTGGTCTGTTAATATTACCATAATACTGATACCGATGTCAACAATGATAGAACAATAGGAAGCGGATTGTCCCGACATGAAAAAGTCCGGCTCATAATGATAAAATGTTGCTGATCGATTATGAATGAATAGTGTAGAATAGCTCTTGACATTATTATTATTATTATTATTGGCTTGTAGAGCCACTAGGCTGGATACACACATACAATCTGACGTTAACGGCTTACCCTAGCGGACCATTACCAACTCACGGTAATACATATTACAACTAGGACATTATGTTAAACCAGTGTTCAATATATTGCGCTCTTAGCACCTTTATAGCATATTTTTTCTTGAAGCCAGTATACTTTTGATTCAGTTATCTACTTTTTTCTATTATTCGCTTCCTAAGAACGAACGGCCTATCAAACGATTCACGCCAGAAATAAAAACGTAATGAACGTGAAGGGCATTCACTAATCTTATCCGAAAGTGTACAAATATCAATATAAATATATGTGGAAATAGCAGCAACATGAGGCGCAAGCTCAGAACGCAAACCTCTAATTAAAAGTCCCGATTGGTGTTACTCTATAAGATCCACCACTCGACCTCAAATAAATCCATGACGAATACCTCCAGCACTGTCAACAAGCCGGGGATCTGTCTGTCTGGAGATTATAGGGGGAACATGTTCATCCTGAAGCCCCTGACTGAGTCCACGGCGGACTGGGGGTATTCCATGGCGCCCTTCCTGGAGGAGGGACCTGGCAACATCGCCGCCAGTCCGTCCATCGCTGACGTGGACGGAGACAACCTGGCGGAGATCTTCGCGCCGTCCTATAATAAGGGGGGGAGTCTATCTCTACACGTACGGCTAGGGCAGGCCGCCACAACACCGTGTCAGAGGGGAGAACCGTTCAGATCTCATAAACTGAATGTATTTACAAAAGCGACTTTTTTTTTGTAAGCATTATTTATTTCAAGAGGATGTCACTAAAGAATAAAATGTGACTGACCAGGTTTTTTTTTGTTTCAATGCTTTTTCTTTTAGTAACCATGTATTGTCCATGTCTTAATGTTGGAGTTACTAGCGTGCACAGGGTGGAGTTTCTGCTATAATATCACTTCGCAAGATTAAATCGGTGAATTCACGATGTCCATCGAGTGCATCTTACGATTGGGCTGAAACCTTCTCTCCGCCATTGTTGTTTTACATTCATTCTCAGACTCGAGCGAGAATATAAGGGCATCTCCCGGGGGCGGGTGGTCGCAGATTGTTTGAGAATATGCACTGTTAAATTCTAGATCGGTTAGAAAGATGCACTGTTTAGGTCGAAATCGTTTGGAAACAAAAGTGTACAAATTCGAACACCCACTTGCAGTTTGTGGGAACACTCATGTTGCAGTTGTATAATGGTACTATTGATCACTTGACCGAGAAAATTGGTTACATAACCACGTTAGTTTTTATTAGCCGACAACGCTTAGGCTTCAATCCTAAAGCAAAGAGTGAACTACAATACAATACAACCTTCAATACAACCTAATTCCGGTTATTCAGTTTTAGTTTTCTTCGCCACTATAAAATATCATCAAGCCGAAGTATGTAAATGTCGTTTCCATGGCAACGGATTGGCAACGGGCAACATGGCCAAATTCACAAATTCATCAAAAATCAGAAGAAAAAACAAGCTAGAGTTGCAATCTTTGCGACAAACGGTAGAATCAATCGAGCTTCAAAAGTGGTATGCCAAGATTTACGGCAGAACGGTTAGATTGAGCGGCAGAGCGCTTAGAAGAGGGCGCCCCCCTCGCTTGGCCGCCTATGAGGAATCTATGGGGGTCATCGACTCTTTCGATTTGGAATGGCCGCCCCTCGCTCAATAAGGACGATCGAAAGTTATAACTGGCTGGGAAAGACGGGAAAATGTCGCCTTTTTTATGGGTTTCGCACTCGCTTTTGGCCTGGGACGTCTAGTCCAGAATGTAGTATAGAAGCCACCCAACACCATAAAATTAGTGTCACTGGCCAAAGGGGTACGGACGGGTTAACGTTAGAAGCCAGGCAGGTGGGTACGGACGATCCAACGTGCCTGCGTGCCGGGATCGACTCTTGCGGACGTCACCTCTACCAGTCCAGCACGTTGCGTAAACACGTCCGGACGCCAGCGCGTCTTGGAGCTCTCCTGTGTGGAGGTAAATTGACGTTATCACGTCTGGACGTAATGGCGTCTTCGCCGAAACCATTACGTTTTCACGTCCGGACGCCGGGACGTCAGTGAGAAAACCAGTGCATACATTCACTTCCGGACGGCTTTACGTCCCAACACGTTACCATTTTAAATGTGTATGGTGCATTGTCTCTTGGACAAACCGACAAGAGACATGTGTAAGGCGCCGTTTAGTATGGTGTTCTTGAGCTTAGCGTCCCCAAATTTGACCCGCGCTCGCATTCCCACGCCGTGAGGCGCCGGGAAGATAAAGCACATAACGATCATCAGACAGATCATGGAATTGTTTGCAAAACACACATAATTGTCCGTTCTCTGTTTCATATTTCATTAGTCAATAAGCTATTAACCCGTTCATCGACCAAACAAAGTTTTACTATCCACCCCACAGCCCCCCACCAGCCTCACGGACTCGTGTCCCGCCGCCCCACACCCATCCACCAGACTGCTGCACTCATCCCGCCCACCGCCTCCACCCACACTCGCCAGACTCATACACTCCTGGACCCCCCCCCGGACCATCCACACCCACCGTGCAGGGGCGTGTGGTGGGGGTGGGGGGAGGGGGGAGCACAGGGGGCGCGTGCCCTCCCTGTTCAGACCCTAAGGTATATCTGTGCCTTCCGCGTGACAAATTATGGTGCTTAATTTTTCAAGAATTCTTGCCCACGCCGAGCGGCCCCAATTTCATGGACTCCTCGTCCCCCCCTCCCCCCTCCCACCGCCCACTAACCAAAGGTTAATGGACTCCTTTCTGTCCATCCCCCACACCCATCCACCTGACTCTTGCAGCCCCCCGCCCCCCGACATCCACCAGATTCCTACACTCCTGCTCGTACCCCCCCCCCCCGCCAAACGACACCCACCAGACTCTTACAGTCTCCCCCCCCCCCACGTCCTGCACTCCTGCACCGCTCCTCCCCCCCCCCCCCACCGACACCCGCCAGGCTGATGTATCCCTGCCCCCACCCCGCTCCCGCCCAACGAAACCCGCCAGACTGATGTACCCCTGCCCCTCCCCCACCGCTGCCCACCGACCACCAGATTCCTGCCCATTCCTACCAACACTGATCAGACTCATGCTCTCCTGCCCTCCCCCGCCCACCGACACGAGAATTCCTGCCCCCCCCCTTCCAACACCCACCACACTCATGCTCTCCTGCCCACCCCCCCTCTCCCCCCCCCCACCGACACTCACCAGACTCATGCTCTGCTGGCCCGTGCCCCCCCACCCCCGTCCTAAAACCCACCAGACTCTCCTGGCCCCTGCTTCCCGTCCTAACGCCCACCAGACCCTGTCACCCACAGCGGAATATTACTGGGTTAACTACCTTTAATTATGAACCAAATATATGTAATTATATAAACACTAGCATTGTTCTCTTGCATACCGGAATGAATACACATTAAAACCAGCAAAATACCATATTATGCAACAACACAACACCATAAGTTTTGGGCTCTAGCAAAGTTCAATATGCGATCTTTCAGCCTCCTTAATGTCATAGTACCCCTCGTGGTTGGCTTATGACCGTGTTCGGAAGCTGATCACACTGGTGATGTGGTGGTTTTACCAGGAATCGAACACGCCACGACGGGACCGCTCTGGGGCGTTCATGGCCCACTGCGGTGACTCCAAAATGTCAACGTTACTCTCCACTCCCTCTCTGTACCACACTTATCCATCACCCCACAGCCCCTCTGTTGTCCTATCTACTCTTCAACCCTACCTTGTCGTTTTTCTCCTTTCCATCCCTTCTCTGGTCCATCGCACTATCACCTCTCTTGTACCTCCCCACTAGGTACGCCCACCAGTCAACCCTTTTCTCTCACCTGTACTACCCTTTTCCTAAATTCTCCCTGTCCCCTCTTGGTCCACAATACTGCCCTTTTCTTGGCAATTATGTTTTCCGAACTTTAAGCCCAACACAAACTGTTAACATGTGAGACATATTTTGAGAACAATGTAATTTGTAGGGTAGGTAACAAAAGAAAGGAAATGGAAATAGGTTGGCAAGGTGAGCAATGTTCCTGGTGGGGCGAAGCCGCCGGTCTTGGCGGTCGACGATTGTATGGTGTCGATCAACCGCCTGTATGTGCTGGGGGGTGGGGTGGATGGGCGGGTGGAACGATATGGTGTGGATCAACCGCCTGTATGTGCTGGGGGGTGGGGTGGATGGGCGGGTGGAACGATATGGTGTGGATCAACCGCCTGTATGTGCTGGGGGGTGGGGTGGATGGGCGGGTGGAACGATATGGTGTGGATCAACCGCCTGTATGTGCTGGGGGGCAGGGGTGGATGGGCGGGTGGAACGATATGGTGTCGATCAACCGCCTGTATGTGCTGGGGGGTGGGGTGGATGGGCGGGTGGAACGATATGGTGTGGATCAACCGCCTGTATGTGCTGGGGGGTAGGGGTGGATGGGCGGGTGGAACGATATGGTGTCGATCAACCGCCTGTATGTGCTGGGGGGTAGGGGTGGATGGGCGGGTGGAACGATATGGTGTGGATCAACCGCCTGTATGTGCTGGGGGGTGGGGTGGATGGGCGGGTGGAACGATATGGTGTGGATCAACCGCCTGTATGTGCTGGGGGGTAGGGGTGGATGGGCGGGTGGAACGATATGGTGTGGATCAACCGCCTGTATGTGCTGGGGGGTAGGGGTGGATGGGCGGGTGGAACGATATGGTGTGGATCAACCGCCTGTATGTGCTGGGGGGTGGGGTGGATGGGCGGGTGGAACGATATGGTGTGGATCAACCGCCTGTATGTGCTGGGGGGTAGGGGTGGATGGGCGGGTGGAACGATATGGTGTCGATCAACCGCCTGTATGTGCTGGGGGGTAGGGGTGGATGGGCGGGTGGAACGATATGGTGTGGATCAACCGCCTGTATGTGCTGGGGGGTAGGGGTGGATGGGCGGGTGGAACGATATGGTGTGGATCAACCGCCTGTATGTGCTGGGAGTGGGTGTGGATGGGCGGGTGGTACGATATGGTGTGGATCAACCGCCTGTATGTGCTGGGGGGTGGGGTGGATGGGCGGGTGGAACGATATGGTGTGGATCAACCGCCTGTATGTGCTGGGGGTGGGTGTGGATGGGCGGGTGGAACGATATGGTGTGGATCAACCGCCTGTATGTGCTGGGGGGTGGGGTGGATGGGCGGGTGGAACGATATGGTGTGGATCAACCGCCTGTATGTGCTGGGAGTGGGTGTGGATGGGCGGGTGGTACGATATGGTGTGGATCAACCGCCTGTATGTGCTGGGGGGTGGGGTGGATGGGCGGGTGGAACGATATGGTGTGGATCAACCGCCTGTATGTGCTGGGGGTGGGTGTGGATGGGCGGGTGGAACGATATGGTGTGGATCAACCGCCTGTATGTGCTGGGGGGTAGGGGTGGATGGGCGGGTGGAACGATATGGTGTGGATCAACCGCCTGTATGTGCTGGGAGTGGGTGTGGATGGGCGGGTGGAACGAGATTGGGCAGATCTGTCGGGGTGGGGGGGGGCAGATCTGCCGGGGGGGGGGGGACCATGAATGATGACGGTAATAATCTATACTACTCACAATTTGCTAAAGATCACCTCTATGCAGAAATATATGAGTGTATAACAGGGGACTGTGTAATTATACTATAATAATACAAAGACGTTTGCCTTTACCATGCATGGTGGCACACGAGTAACAGAATTGACGCAGATTGGGGGTAGGTTTAGCTGTATAATAGTAGAATTACACGGTCACCTGTTATGCACTCAGATATCTCTGCATAGAGGTGATCCTTAGCAAATTGTGAGTAGTATACTTTAGCAGACGACAACTGTCACACTCAGCTGATTCTGTCCGGATGTAATAACAGAAGGAGAGGCAGAGGAAACCTAACTAGACAGAAGTTGAGTGTCATCCTCTGGTGACAGAAGTAGACATGCGGAAAGAGCTTATTAAGGGGAGGGGGGGGGGGCAAGGGCGGATCGCGTGTTCCCAGATCACGAAGAATACATTTGTTTATTCCCATCTCACGATGAATTAAAAGCAGAACTCTCCGCATGCAATGGAAGATACACAATACTAAATTGACGCTAGTGCTGTCTCTGTACAGGCTAAGTGTACAGTTTGTTAGTTCTGTCTCTCTGTGCAGGCTAAGTGTACAGTTTGTTAGCTCTGGCTATCTGTACAGGTTAAGTGTAAAGTATGTTAGTTCTGTCTCTGTACAGGCTAAGTGTACAGTTTGTTAGTTCTGTCTCGCTGTACAGGCTAAGTGTACAGTCTGTTAGCTCTGGCTATCTGTACAGGCTAAGTGTACAGTATGTTAGTTTTGTCTCTGTACAGGCTAAGTGCACAGTATGTCAGCTCTGTCTCTTTGTACAGGCTAAGTGCACAGTTAGTTAGCCCTGTCTCCCTGTACAGGCCGAGATCTTAGCTTAAGATGTATGCAGAATACGCGTTCGCAAGCTTACATAACACTTTGTTTGGGCCAAAATAAAAAATACGGGCCCTGAACATGAACGACAGTAAACGCCGCGATGTTATGAAGTAGGACCGAAGAGGGGAAACAGTGGGTGGGTGTATGGGTGGCGGTATAGGGTATGAGGGGGAGGGGGGGTGCATGAAGGGGAGGGGGCATGAGGGAGAGGGGGGATGCATGAGGGGGAGGGGGGGCATGAGGGAGAGGGGGATGCATGAGGAGGAGGGGTGAGGGAGAGGGGTGGGGGGCAGTAAGGGAAAGTGATTGAGTACTACTCTTCATTAGCATTTACTCACCCATCAAAATGTCAACAACGGTTGATTTGCATACGGCACTTGTGTCTACAAATGCACCCTAAATAAAGTTCGCTTTTCACAGTGTTATATTTTCATATTACAACCACAAAAGTGTCAACTGGTATATTTTTGGGACCATATAAGTTCCTCTATATAGGCCTATTTGCTTCAACTTGATATCACGGACGTGAAAACGGTTGATGGTTTCGGAGAAGACGCCGATATGTCCAGATGTGAGGATGTCCAGTTACCTCCACACAGGAGAGCTCAAAGACGCGCTGTCGTCCGGACGTCTTTACGTAACGAGCTGGACTGATTACCAGCGATAAATCACCCCCCGACATATGCCACATCACATATCACAGTCGAGCTGAGCAGCATATGGGCGGAAGCATCGCGCCGAAATGGGCTGGCTTATGTAGTTATGTCGGCTACCTGCATTCATGGTGTCGCCTGGTTTTAATAGCCTTATGCGTTATGTCTGAGGTGGATGGGTAATAGATGTAACGTGAACGGCAACATTGTGTCGCGGTTACTTGTTCGCAGAAATAGACTAACCAATGATATATTTTTCGGCCAAATAAGGCGTATTTTAATCATTATGTCAAGACTAACACATAATCTATCAATTTCTGCATGACACCCTGATCGACCCTGACCTGACCTACTTAAGGGACTCTCACTGGACGGACTGCCAGGGCGACATGTTTGGATGATTGAATGGTGGGCTGATGGAGAGGATATAGCCAGTGGGTTCAAGCTTTTTCAACACGCTATCCAGCCCCCAAACCCCCGGGTCTTCAGCTCGTGACGTCACACACATTCAAACCCTCGCCGGGAAATACGGTAACTAAAATACAAAATGTTTGGAAGAGAAATGATGTGTTGAGGTTCTTAGCGTATACATGTATATACATATATGATATGTGGTAAATACTAAGGCATGTTAAGTAATAAGGCATTGTTGTTGTTTTTTTGACAGAATGGGGCGGAAAGTAAAAGGGGATGTGGCATCCTGGGCTGATTCTTTATATATCTGTTATACAGTTGGATTTAGTAAACATGACAGTTCTCTCTTTCTCATGGCATCTTTGATGATGTAAATGGAGTGTTTCATAGACCACTATTGAATGAGGAATGAGGAGGCTGCAATTTACAACAAGAACCTCCGAGAAACATTCAAACGTGTCCATCATTTTCAAAGAAAGCAGTTCTTCAGAATTATTTCAGTAGAGACAAATCATGAAATCACAATGTTTCCTCAGCTGACCCCAGACCCAGATTGCCCCCAGCATTTCACTGGTCGTCCCTTAGCCTTGCTGTATAATTATTCCGAATTAATCCACCCCTAAGGAACCACTCCAGGTCTTCATGGATTTTGTCAATGTGGTATGCATGACTATTTTTAGCACCAAGGCGCGGATCTAGTTTCCCAAATGGTAGGAAGATCTCAAGTGCCGATCCTCTCTCCCCTCCCCCCCCCCCCCCACCCCCCGCGACTAATGTCTATGTCTCAGTTTCGGGACAACATTCGTCTTAGCTTTAACGAAATCGATTATTGTTAGTAAATTGTAGAGCCGTGAGTAATACGTGAGCTACCTTGAAACAATAGTAGGCTATAATATGTCCATTTCTGTGGGATTTAAGGGCATTTTCAGCCTGTAAAAACATATGTTAACATCGAAGGACGACTATCTCCTGATTCCCCCGCAGTGGCATCGCTGTGGTAGCCTCTGGTAGCCTCTGGTAGCCTCTGGTTGACTCTGGTAGCCTCTGGTAGCCTCTGGTAGCCTAAGGATGCCTCTGGTAGCTTCTGGTAGCCTCTGGTAACCTCTGGTAGCCTAAGGATGCCTCTGGTAGTCTTTGGTAGGCTCTGGTAGCCTCTGGTAGCCTCTGGTAGCCTAAGGATGTCTCTGGTAGCTTCTGGTAGCCTCTGGTAACCTCTGGTAGCCTAAGGATGCCTCTGGTAGTCTTTGGTAGGCTCTGGTAGCCTCTGGTAGCCTCTGGTTGTTTCTGGTAACCTCTGGTAGCCTCTGGTAGCCTAAGGATGCCTCTGGTAGCCTCTGGTAGACTCTGGTAGCCTCTGGTAGCCTCTGGTTGCCTAAGGATGCCTCTGGTAGCCTCTGGTAGCCTCTGCTAGCCTCTGGTAGCCTCTGGTAGCCTAAGGATGCCTGTTTGGTCGTCTTGCCCAACTGAAATGTGCACATGATTTTTGGATAATAAATTTCCATGATTGATTTTGCTCCTTACCTTTAATTTACCTTTAACACGAGCAAGGATCCGGCAGATATCTATGAACATGTTGATATAAATCAAAGTTAATGAATCGTATGCTTTATGACAGTGTATGTACACAACTCCTGCGCACAGGAGAGGACCAGGAGACAGGCAGTCAGAACATCGGTGAACCACGGTAACCAGTGTAAGAGGTCGTGAAGATGGATCGCCATATCGATTATATATGTATGATAATATTTATTGATATATAATATGATGTTATTTATAGCATATGAATATGTTTGCTTGGTACTAACTGCCAATATGACTCGCTGACTATTCAATTTCGCTGGGTTGGCTCGGCCAGCATAGTAATGTTTTGTAAAGGACGGAAGATACGGATATAGCAATACAACGATTTCTTTAAACCATCGTTGGGACGTTGTTAAAATCCCATGTGCTGGGTTATGCAATGTAACAATGACAAATGACCGTTTTAGAGGGTGACCAATTTACATACTGTATTGATATGTTGTCGATTTATGTATTTAGATATTAATAAAAGCAAACGTTCATTCACCCAAAAGATGAACCGATTTCTTTGATGCTTGGCTAGGTGTCGCTGCCAAACTTCAATCTGACCTGTTTTAAATCGTTCTTTTACCAGGCAATAGTAATTTACCCGAGCCACTTGCTGTGTGATTTCGCCGCCCAGGACGAAGATATCCAGTTGGCACAGTAGGCCATTGCAGTATTACTTCTTTCACGTCCTAAATTGAAGACTTCATGAAGTGTTATCGCACATGTTGGTCACGATTTCATCTCACGGCGCGAAGAAATCAAAGCAAAAAGCTACATGGCCTCCGTCGACATCACATAAATCTGCGATAGACATCGACGATTCTGAGCCAGCTGCGGTCTCCTTTCGTCTTGGAGTAATTTTGTGCCTCGTCTGACCATCTCACTTGGGAATATAGGAAGGGTAAAGTGTGTGATAACGCCTTGGGGATTGATATAACATATGACATTGCATAAATTTTGCGGATTTCTACGGGCTGATCCATCCTATTGCCAGGGAATGGAAATATGAAATGTTATGAGCTGGTATAAAGCTAACATCAGTTGTTTGTAGATGTACGATTCATATAAAGCAGTTGAAGCGTGTGTGTAACGAAACTTATAAAACATTAGTTAAATCACTGATATTATACATTAGTAAAATAGTTAACTGATATGTATGGCTTTTGTTGTAACGAGTGTGAAACCATAGAACATGTATTTTGTTATTGCCAACCAGTGAAGTCATTATGGTCAGAATATATAGCTTATAAATGCCACTGAACATTGGCGCATTCATTTCGGCACAGACTGTGAAGTTAGGAGTGACAACCTCGCCTTTTTCTCACCTGCTCAACCATATAATTATCATTGGAAAAAATGTATATCTATCAGTGTAACTGGGCTCATGTTACCCCTGTTCTCTGTGGTTTATAAACTGTAGTAAATATTATTACGATATAGAACAATTTGGATAACAGAACAATATCGTGGCGAGAAAATATTTCTGAGAAAATCTGTCATCCCTCTTCTGGCATGATCCCAATCTAGCACTGTTGTAGATTCTTAGCAATATAACATGTATTCTGTCGGTCTGATGTCACAACTTGCTGTACGATAATAGAAATGAAAAAAGAAAAAGAAAAAACAAAGACATGACGGTTAAAATGGCTCTCTTATAGGTAAAAATTCCAACAACAAGAAATTTATATTTTATTGCTGATGTTACCTTTTTCGCCTCGGTAATCCTCTATAAGTTCTTACCTGAGACTCACGTGCAATAGTATTCCATTTCGCGGGGTCTAACATGGCAGAAGGACCAAATAAAATCACGACGGGAGAGGGGTCATCTGACGACCATTGGAGGGGCTAGGAGGCGACCCCCCGGGGGCGGGGGGGGAGGGGGAAAGGGTGTTCCACTGACTACGCGTTTTGATAGTGAGAATAGTTATGCAAATGGTATTCATAAAGAACAATGAAGTGTGGGGAGTGGGGCGGGGCGGGGCGGGGCCTAGGGGCGGGATTGCATACTATTATTATGTAGGACATGCGAAGGCGGGCGGACCGCTAAGGAATGACCTCGTGGGCGGATTGGCCGGCTGAGGGGGCGACTGATGGGTCGCAGGATCTACAGGACGAACGCGGCTGCGTGAGGTCAGAGGTCAATTGGGGCAGTAGCACCGGGCGAATAGCCACTATAGGGGGCTAATTCTGAGCCAATCGCCGAGGCGCTTCCGGCTCCATTCACGAGAACTTCTTCCGGTGACTTCATCATGTGTATGGCTGCCTGCTTATCAGGGAGAGGGGGTGGGGGGTGGGGCGTGGGGCGGGGGGTGGGGCCACAATATGGTAGACCCACGGTCATATGATGGTCCATATGTGGACAATGACAACGACAACTATCGATCCTTAGGCATTACTTGTGGTGTGGTCATGCAATGGGGGCGATAATTGGTGCAGTAAATCAAGGACAATATCCCGTTAATGATGCTCGTTCGATACACAGATATATATATATATATTTTATGAACATGTATATCAAAATGAGTCCATGCTTTAAGCCACACGGCTTCAGCAAATTCTCCCGCGACAGTCAAATGTCTTCAAACTAAACAAGATACATGATACTCTATCGCATTTTGGATTATGGATGGATAAGAAGCACATTTTGACTGGAGTATTTGTGATATGGATGTATAAGCAAATATCCTCATGTTTCTCTTCCTAAAAATGTCCGACCATTCGAAGTTTTACAACCTTGTAGAGAATGCCGGCAAGCCCTGGTTATAAATTTGCGACGGCTTAGTACTAAGCGGGTTAAAGGCTTTGGTTGACAGACCAAATTAACCTCCCGTCTCTTGGAGACCGACCCCTCGGCCAAGTCATTGATAAAAAAAAGACATCTGACAAAGTCGGCCTTGGCGCAGGGCTCTGGCGTTTACCCGAAATGCCCTACGGCAGGAAGGTGACACGTGGGGTGACTTGGTGAGGCAGCCAATCTCCAGTCAGAATTGAATTCGATTTCTTTCTTAAGCTCAAGAGACTTTCTGCTCAACTAATTTCGCCGACGTCAGCTTTTTTTGGCACTGGTGGCCTTTGATGTATTTTGTCAACCGTTTGATGTTGCGTTTTGGACGTAAGGGTCTGATGCACGGTTTTGGTCCGGTCATGCGATGTGATAATTAACATTAAATATCGCTCGATATAAATGGATTAGACAAATCGTCCGATATTGCGAACCACGAAATTTACAAACCAATATATGGAAAATTTAACTATGTACTCCCAACGTTGCAAAAATTTGTACAAAAGTCGCGAGAGAATAGAAAAATCATTGGCTGAAGAATACTTTGAGGGTTTGGCACAAACTGTAAGCTAATCCGTGCCTGGAAGCCTTCTTGGCTTGTGAACTGAGTGGTGGTGGAAATACCGATTTTCCATTCCAGGGGCGGATCTAGGAATTTGCAAAGGGGGGGGGGGGGTGGGGGGTTGCTCTCTGAAAATTTGCGCCCGTGGCGGCGGAGGGGTGCTCTCTGGAAACTTGCGACCGGCGGGGGGGGGGGGGGCGGTGCACCCGACCTTTACAGTGTAAGTTCAAATTCCCAAGGGTGGGGCTATCTGCATGGGGGTAACAGGCATCTGCCGTTGAGGGTGAGTTCTTGTCGGCCCTATTCATGGTTGAGTGCGTTTGGTGAGTTCAAGTCAAGGACAAGTGTCCTTCTCAATCTCAGTGTGATAGCACGTGGGTTTGTGTTTCTCTTCGACGGCACATTTTCGTCCCTCTGCACAGCCAGGATTCTAAGAAATTCACGCTGATTATTACTGCTACCTGCCACTTGAGCATTGTAACTTAATTGGGATTATAAGCGGGTAAGCACAAGCAAATACTATGAGATCAAGTTGTATTGGCGTATCACCACCTGTTCACAGTGCCAAACAAAATCAACAAACATGAACTTCCGTGCTTCGCCGGTGACCAGTATTTATTTTATTGGGTGGTGTTTATACTGTGCCTAATGTCCATGGTGTTTGGGTAACGGATTTAACATTCTCGTGTCGCGGTTACTTCTTCACACAGGCAGATTATAACCCATCGTATGTTTTTTGTCTCGGGAAGCTATGTGTCATTATATGAAGCATATATGTACATGAAATGAAAGAAATGCAATTAGTGTTATTACTTATACCAGCCTGCACATGGTGGCATGATACATGTGAGACCATGTCCGTAAGCTGCTCCCAATCTGAAGTAGTTGGCTTCAACCACGAGTCGAACCAGGCACGCCGGGGTCACTCTGGTTCATGTTTCCCCGTAGTGACTCAAAAATGTCAACCCTCTCATCCCGTCTCCTCGTCTTTCTCACACCACCACCCCTTTAATCTGATACCCTAGCCGTAACTACCCGGCCCCACCATCAGCCACCCTGTCCTCACCTCTTGGCTATCCCTCGCCCGGCCACCACCTTCTTCCTCAGTCCAATGCTATATTGCCTCACCTACCGCCCCCTTCGTCAGTCTGCCAGCCATATCCTCTCCCCATTCACTTGCAAACCATTCCTTAGTTTACCCCGTCCCTCTTTCCAGTCCTCGTGGATTCAATGTTTTCACCACGCCCACATGCATTTCCTTTTCCACTGTGTTGTCCAAACCACGACCATTGAAAATTGAATAGTCGCCACTTTCACAAAGTGCCTGCATGGTTTCAATTGTTTCGTCGTGTATTTTTTTTATTCAGTACGAGCCATTTTCCGACCAGTCTTTTATATCCGCACATTGTGGCTGAGAGTTGAATGGGGAAGACATTTTTCATCGCGTATATTTCGTATTTATTTGACACTTGGCTAAATAAACGAAAGGTCATTTTTTTTAGGATGTAAGGTTACACCGAAGATGGAATAGCTGATGAAGAAACGGACCGTTTGGTGATTGACTGGTGCTCAGCTGCGCATCTTATATATATTGGTGTGTTAATAAGCTTGTAGCAGTTCTTTCTTACGCCTTGTTCAAGCTGTACAGAGATTCCCATTGCTTATTATCTCCCTTTTCTTAGCGGGTTACACGCTCAGCCATTATGTACCCAATGGATTCCAACAGTTCCACAGATAATGTAATGCGCTCAATCCAAACATATTCGGTTTATATAGGAACTCATGCATCGATCGACAGCATCACCACCCCTAACTCTTAACATATTTGTACGTCACAAAAGTATTAACTGTCTCTATGGATCATAATTATGTAAATACATCAAATATCATAATACATTATCATATCATCGTATGTGTGTATGATTGGCCTACAGTTGTAATCTATAGTGGTAACTACGTGATTCCACACAATTACATTATATCTACCTTTTCACCCGGGTGTAGCGACAGACAGCCATCATCAATTGGTAACAAAAAACGTTTTTGTTTGGAAAACGAAAAACCATAATTGTTGGTTCGTTTTTCCTCTTTCTTATGATCATTTTAAAAACGAAAAACGGTTGGACGGTATATACACGGACCATTTAGGTCTTTATATCTTTAACCCATTCATCATCGCCGGATGAGTGGCCAACCCTGTCCCATCCATGCACGGTTATTTTACCCCATACCATAGTTTGGGATAACAGGACCATTGGTAAACATTTATTGTATATTTGTATATACTCCCTGATCATATCGTGATGTATTACTATATTCAGACGGCTGGATCCAGCTTTGTTGAAATGTGAACACTGTATAATGCTTCAATTATGTTGATATTTCATTTTGAATCAAAACATTACCAAAAATGATATATGCCATGGTAAAATGAATGAGAATAAAACATATATATATTTCTTTTAGAGTTGGTGGGGTATGTGGTTAATGTTGGACCCAGCCACCGCATATGGGCTCGAGCGGCCTCGGCGTGCCGGGTTCGACTATTCATTTGCTTCCTGTCATTTGCCTGTCATTTGGAGCTAACTGGGCGGTAAAAGTATAAAGTTCCACGTTATTGTTTGGCTGGAAGTCTATTGAATAGACAATTAAAATGCGTTTCAATAACAGATTACAGTCTTTACTCCATAAAATCAGTTGCGATATCAGTAGCAAAACTAAAGATAAACCCTAGGAGTGTAATGTAACAAGTTATGATGACCAGGGGCAGATCTAGGAATTGGGGGAGGGGGGGGGGGTGCTCTCATAAAACGTGCGACCGGGGGGGGGGGGGGTGGGAGGAGGGGGTGATGCTCGAAAAACCGATTTTTAACAAGTATTTTCAACTTCTCAAGGCGGGTTGCCACCCCCCTAACCCCCCTAGATCCGCCCCTGTCATTCTTAGAAACCCTTCTTTTCGCGGAAAGGTGTCGTACAGTACAGTTAGGGTCCTAGTTTGAGGCAGACATTGGCATATGTACAGTCTTTATGTTACACATATTATATGTTGCTACTTTCTGCTATGTTGTTGCAGACAAATAATTTATGGACAACGGAATAAATAGAAAAATGAGTAGGACGAGGCCGACAGCGGAAGAGGAAGACGGAGGGGAAAGGAGAAATAGGGCGCAAGAAAGAGAACAGCGAGAGAAATGGGAAAGACACAGCGAGAAAGAGACAGACGGGATAGAGGGGGGAAAGAAAGCGAGAGAGAAAGAGAAAGAGAAAGGGATAGGGTAAGGGTGACGATTAAGCAAGAAAGAGAGGGATAGGGGAATGAGAGGAAGGAAGGGCGGAAGGGAGTGAAATGGAGGGGGGAGGGGGAAAGAGGAAGCGTGAAAGAGAGAGAAGGGAAATGGAGAGCAATAGCGAAGAAGAGAGGAAGGAGGAAAGGTAAAGGGAGATGATGGAGGTACAGGCAGAGAAAAAATAAAGAGAAAAGGAGGAGTGAACGAGAGGGAAGAAAGGGGGAGAAAGAGGGAAAGAGGCCTGAAGAAAAGGGGACGAGGAAGAAGATGAAGGTCGATTCAGCAAAAAATGAAAAAAAAGCGAACGAGGAAGGGTAAAGAAGAGGCAGTGCGCGAAATAGGGCGATGAGGAGGGACAGAGGGCGGTGGTGGTGGGGGGGGGGGGGGTAGGGCAGTATCATTGTATTATAGTCTTGTTCTGTATGCAGGGCCGCAGGAGAATCCGTGGCTAGCAATGGATGGCTGCAAACTGTGGCACCATCATCGGCATCGAGAATATCGAGCGGCCGTTATCTGCAGGCTGCGACAAGTTACACCACAGCCACGTCCCTCGAAGTGTTTAGCATGAATCGATACCAAACACAATGGGAGGACAGCGCCATAGGAAGATGCCATGATTGGATTAAGCGTGGGGTGCAATCATGGTAGATCTGGAAGTTACTGATTTACGGGACGGGCAATCATTTTGTTCCATTTCCGTTGCCTCTAACATTTCATGACTTGGATGGGTGAGGGTTTGGGTGGGGGGGTTGGTTGGGGGGGGGGGGGCGGGGGAATGTAAAACGCCGCTATTTGTCTAAATAAACCGGTCATCTTTCTTTTGTTAAATGGCGTATAACGTATCGTTTCTATGAGGACTGACGCTTAAATAGACGGGAGCAAATAAGTACCTGTTTAGTCAATTTAATGCGGGCCGGGTGCTTGGGGGGGGGGGGGGGGGGGGGCATAGCAAAGCTGCCGTAGCATGCAATTTCAGCAACGAGATTAACCGTGTGGATTTGCCAATAAGTGTTTAATATAAGCGGCACCCACCGCACCGCAGGGCAAGACAAGTCGAGAAAAGAGAAAACCTGTTTTACGGGAAAACCTGTAAAACATATATATATATATTTCTATATAAATACCCACTACGCCTACAGACAACTTTTTATCTGAGCGACTGCCGATCACTCTTATATCTGATGTGTCACCCTGTGATGCTTCCGTCACCCTTGCGTAGGCGACGCTGGATGTGCGCCCCCTATCCCCCCTCCCACCCACCACACACACCAACCCCGTCACCTCACCGTCACAACCCCCCCACTACCACTACCACGTCTAACCCCTACCGTCCCATCCCACGCAGCTGGCGTCTCGCTCTCGCCGGAGCAAGAGGGCGGAAGTTCTGATTGATTGGTTACAACCACCCACGCAAGGGGCACGGATGTCTACAGTGAAAGCACTGAATGGTCAGGGATTCTACGGTGGGATCGAATGAGATTTACAGGCGGTGTCAGGGATGATCCCCGAGCGCTGCAGTTCCCGGAACTGTTTGGGATAACCGGAAGTAGGGCCGGATAAGCTTACCCAGAATCCCATGATCCTGGCCTACGTGTTCAAGTGATGGCCTCAATGTGGATTATGAGGATGTATGGATTCTATTCGTGACGCAATCGTTATAGGCCATGAGATATAATTGCCCAAAGAAGAGAAAGCCTTGAAGAATACGTCACATGTCAGACTTAAATAAGTATTAAGTGTCTCTTTATTTGGAAGCCATGGTTGCCACTGCAGCATTACCCCATAACGTTCGATTTCACGGTGGAAGATCAACTCGAGATTAGATACGAAGTTTCACCAGAACTTAGTATCAATACATATTCTTAGTTTCAAAGATTCGAAGTTGTGCAAGTATAACCCCGATAGCGTTACATATATCATATGCATATATATATATATATGATGTAATGACATTTACGAATGACGTACAGTATAATTGAACAAAATGGACCTAATTTTCACGCTGATAAGCTCGCCACCATGCAAGTCCCATCAGCACCTATCGGTGCTACCGACGTAAACCGCTTTGGCAAGGGACCGCTGTCACTTTGCCAGATGTTGGACCCCCCCCCCCCCCCCCCCGCTCACCTCCCCTTGTCTGCGGCAACTAGTAGAGATATGAGCAGTCGGGCGACCAGCCAGCGTATAAAAGCCTTTATGGTGATTGGGCGATTCATTAATCCCTTTATTATGCCGTCATAAAGCGTTTCTCATATTGTCGTTGTGACATTTGTGATCATAATTTGTATGCATGTTGCTATATTATTCCATTTCCTATATCTTCATATCATATTAGTTTTTTTGCGTCTTTTTCTTCTTTTCTTGCTTTCCGCGAACTATTCTCTTTAGTTGGTAGAGACACATATCTCAATAATCTACAGACTTTCTCACTAGTATAATCCTGTACCCTTGCGGCTACTAAGATCTTTCTCGCATCCTTCCATTCTCTGTTTCTTCTTCAACATTTTCAATATTTTCTCGCTTCTTCTTGCTGTCTACTTCACGTCTTTGCATAAATCATGTCAACCACGTCGACTAATTTCAGACATTATTTTTCTGATCTCCCCTTATTCCAGACCCTCATGCCTTCAATGCTATTTGTAGATTGTTGCGCTATGACATGGCCAAGTCATTGCCAATCCGGCCGTCACCTCCCCTCTCACACCAATCCGGCCGTCACCTCCCCTCTCACACCAATCCGGCCGTCACCTCCCCTCTCACACCAATCCGGCCGTCACCTCCCTTCTCACACCAATCCGGCCGTCACCTCCCCTCTCACACCAATCCGACCGTCACCTCCCCTCTCACACCAATCCGGCCGTCACCTCCCCTCTCACACCAATCCGGCCGTCACCTCCCCTCTCGCACCAATCCGGCCGTCACCTCCCCTCTCACACCAATCCGACCGTCACCTCCCCTCTCACACCAATCCGACCGTCACCTCCCCTCTCACACCAATCCGGCCGTCACCTCCCCTCTTACACCAATCCGGCCGTCACCTCCCCTCTCACACCAATCCGACCGTCACCTCCCCTCTCACACCAATCCGGCCGTCACCTCCCCTCTCACACCAATCCGGCCGTCACCTCCCCTCTCGCACCAATCCGGCCGTCACCTCCCCTCTCGCACCAATCCGGCCGTCACCTCCCCTCTCACACCAATCCGACCGTCACCTCCCCTCTCACACCAATCCGGCCGTCACCTCCCCTCTCACACCAATCCGGCCGTCACCTCCCCTCTCGCACCAATCCGGCCGTCACCTCCCCTCTCACACCAATCCGGCCGTCACCTCCCCTCTCACACCAATCCGGCCGTCACCTCCCCTCTCACACCAATCCGGCCGTCACCTCCCCTCTCGCACCAATCCGGCCGTCACCTCCCCTCTCGCACCAATCCGGCCGTCACCTCCCCTCTCGCACCAATCCGGCCGTCACCTCCCCTCTCGCACCAATCCGGCCGTCACCTCCCCTCTCACACCAATCCGGCCGTCACCTCCTCTCTCGCACCAATCCGGCCGTCACCTCCCCTCTCACACCAATCCGGCCGTCACCTCCCCTCTCACACCAATCCGGCCGTCACCTCCCCTCTCGCACCAATCCGGCCGTCACCTCCCCTCTCAGACCAATCCGGCCGTCACCGCCCCTCTCACACCAATCCGGCCGTCACCTCCCCTCTCGCACCAATCCGGCCGTCACCTCCCCTCTGGCACCAGTCCGGCCGTCACCTCCCCTCTCGCACCAATCCGGCCGTCACCTCCCCTCTCACACCAATCCGGTCGTCACCTCCTCTCTCACACCAATCCGGCCGTCAGCTCCCCTCTCACACCAATCCGGCCGTCACCTCCCCTCTCGCACCAATCCGGCCGTCACCTCCCCTCTCGCACCAATCCGGCCGTCACCTCCCCTCTCGCACCAATCCGGCCGTCACCTCCCCTCTCGCACCAATCCTGCCGTCACCTCCCCTCTCGCACCAATCCGGCCGTCACCTCCCCTCTCACACCAATCCGGTCGTCACCTCCTCTCTCACACCAATCCGGCCGTCAGCTCCCCTCTCACACCAATCCGGCCGTCACCTCCCCTCTCGCACCAATCCGGCCGTCACCTCCCCTCTCACACCAATCCGACCGTCACCTCCCTTCTCACACCAATCCGACCGTCACCTCCCCTCTCACACCAATCCGGCCGTCACCTCCCCTCTTACACCAATCCGGCCGTCACCTCCCCTCTCACACCAATCCGACCGTCACCTCCCCTCTCACACCAATCCGGCCGTCACCTCACCTCTCACACCAATCCGGCCGTCACCTCCCCTCTCGCACCAATCCGGCCGTCACCTCCCCTCTCGCACCAATCCGGCCGTCACCTCCCCTCTCACACCAATCCGGCCGTCACCTCCCCTCTCACACCAATCCGACCGTCGCCTCCCCTCTCACACCAATCCGGCCGTCACCTCCCCTCTCGCACCAATCCGGCCGTCACCTCCCCTCTCGCACCAATCCGGCCGTCACCTCCCCTCTCGCACCAATCCGGCCGTCACCTCCCCTCTCGCACCAATCCGGCCGTCACCTCCCCTCTCACACCAATCCGGCCGTCACCTCCTCTCTCGCACCAATCCGGCCGTCACCTCCCCTCTCACACCAATCCGGCCGTCACCTCCCCTCTCACACCAATCCGGCCGTCACCTCCCCTCTCGCACCAATCCGGCCGTCACCTCCCCTCTCAGACCAATCCGGCCGTCACCGCCCCTCTTACACCAATCCGGCCGTCACCTCCCCTCTCGCACCAATCCGGCCGTCACCTCCCCTCTCGCACCAATCCGGCCGTCACCTCACCTCTCACACCAATCCGGCCGTCACCTCCCCTCTCGCACCAATCCTACCGTCGCCTCCCCTCTCGCACCAATCCTGCCGTCACCTCCCCTCTCACACCAATCCGGCCGTCACCTCACCTCTCACACCAATCCGGCCGTCACCTCCCCTCTCGCACCAATCCGGCCGTCACCTCCCCTCTCGCACCAATCCGGCCGTCACCTCCCCTCTCACACCAATCCGGCCGTCACCTCCCCTCTCACACCAATCCGACCGTCGCCTCCCCTCTCACACCAATCCGGCCGTCACCTCCCCTCTCGCACCAATCCGGCCGTCACCTCCCCTCTCGCACCAATCCGGCCGTCACCTCCCCTCTCGCACCAATCCGGCCGTCACCTCCCCTCTCGCACCAATCCGGCCGTCACCTCCCCTCTCACACCAATCCGGCCGTCACCTCCTCTCTCGCACCAATCCGGCCGTCACCTCCCCTCTCACACCAATCCGGCCGTCACCTCCCCTCTCGCACCAATCCGGCCGTCACCTCCCCTCTCGCACCAATCCGGCCGTCACCTCCCCTCTCAGACCAATCCGGCCGTCACCGCCCCTCTTACACCAATCCGGCCGTCACCTCCCCTCTCGCACCAATCCGGCCGTCACCTCCCCTCTCGCACCAGTCCGGCCGTCACCTCCCCTCTCGCACCAATCCGGCCGTCACCTCCCCTCTCACACCAATCCGGTCGTCACCTCCTCTCTCACACCAATCCGGCCGTCAGCTCCCCTCTCACACCAATCTGGCCGTCACCTCCCCTCTCGCACCAATCCGGCCGTCACCTCCCCTCTCGCACCAATCCGGCCGTCACCTCCCCTCTCGCACCAATCCGGCCGTCACCTCCCCTCTCGCACCAATCCGGCCGTCACCTCCCCTCTCGCACCAATCCTGCCGTCACCTCCCCTCTCGCACCAATCCGGCCGTCACCTCCCCTCTCACACCAATCCGGCCGTCACCTCCCCTCTCACACCAATCCGGCCGTCACCTCCCCTCTTGCACCAATCCGGCCGTCACCTCCCCTCTCACACCAATCCGGCCGTCACCTCCCCTCTCACACCAATCCGGCCGTCACCTCCCCTCTCGCACCAATCCGGCCGTCACCTCCCCTCTCACACCAATCCGGCCGTCACCTCCCCTCTCACACCAATCCGGCCGTCACCTCCTCTCTCGCACCAATCCTGCAGTCACCTCCCCTCTCACACCAATCCGGCCGTCACCTCCTCTCTCGCACCAATCCTACCGTCACCTCCCCTCTCGCACCAATCCTGCCGTCACCTCCTCTCTCGCACCGATCCGGCCGTCACCTCCTCTCTCACACCAATCCTGCCGTCACCTCCCCTCTCACACCAATCCGGCCGTCACCTCCGCTCTCGCACCAATCCTACCGTCACCTCCCCTCTCACATCAATCCTGCCGTCACCTCCTCTCTCGCACCAATCCTACCGTCGCCTCCCTTCTCGTACCAATCCTACCGTCGCCTCCTCTCTCGCACCAATCCGGCCGTCGCCTCCCCTCTCGCACCAATCCTACCGTCGCCTCCCCTCTCGCACCAATCCTGCCGTCACCTCCCCTCTCGCACCAATCCTACCGTCACCTCCCCTCTCGCACCAATCCTGCCGTCACCTCCCCTCTCGCACCAATCCTACCGTCACCTCCCCTCTTGCACCAATCCTACCGTCACCTCCCCTCTCGCACCAATCCTGCCGTCACCTCCTCTCTCACACCAATCCGGCCGTCACCTCCCCTCTCGCACCAATCCTACCGTCGCCTCCCCTCTCGCACCAATCCTGCCGTCACCTCCCCTCTCGCACCAATCCTACCGTCACCTCCCCTCTCGCACCAATCCTACCGTCACCTCCCCTCTCGCACCAATCCTACCGTCACCTCCCCTCTCGCACCAATCCTACCGTCACCTCCCCTCTCGCACCAATCCTGCCGTCACCTCCCCTCTCACACCAATCCGGCCGTCACCTCCCCTCTCGCACCAATCCTACCGTCGCCTCCCCTCTCGCACCAATCCTGCCGTCACCTCCCCTCTCGCACCAATCCGGCCGTCACCTCCCCTCTCACACCAATCCTATCCTCACCTCCCCTCTCGCACCAACCCGGCCGTCACCTCCCCTCTCGCACCAATCCTACCCTCACCTCCCCTCTCGCACCAATCCGGCCGTCACCTCCCCTCTCGCACCAATCCGGCCGTCACCTCCCCTCTCGCACCAATCCTACCGTCACCTCCCCTCTCGCCCCAATCCGGCCGTCACCTCCCCTCTTGCACCAATCCGGCCGTCACCTCCCCTCTTGCACCAATCCGGCCGTCGCCTCCCCTCTCGCACCCATCCTGCACGACACCTCCCCTCTCGCATCAATCCGGCCGTCACTTCCCCTCTCGCACACCTCCCTCAGGCGCCATGGCCCACTACTCCCATCCACTAACAGCCAGCCGGCTACTTTTGATTTCCAGGATAAAACTACTTTAATCACATCAAAGCCTGTCTCAGGAGAAGGAATAACTGAAAGCCGTGCCAGGACGCCGTCATGAGATTTAGACCTGGAAGCACCGTTGTCGTGGTCCTGGTTTGTATGAACCTCATTTAGAACAGTGCCACGGCTAAAATAAGAACAACTAATGTCGGAGATTCCGCTAGGGGCTCGTGCGTTTCGCTGTAGATTAAGACGCACGCCTTGCAAGGAGCTACACACACGAATACTACTAATTTAGAAATGGGGCAAGCCCTGATATAAATTACCAACATGCTCTCCTGAGTTAACAGATTAACGTTTACAGTTCCGTCAGAGCCACTTTCGGGTAATTTGTGTTTGCATGTACCAACCCAAAAGCCAACAATAAGGGGGATTTATGTGGTTTGTTGGCCGCGAAAGGGAGTTTTATTGACGAAAACATACGCCAGTTTGAAAACAGGGTGGCAATTGGGTCATGTTATATTCCGTTTGGTTGCATCTGCAACTATCTCCAACTGACATGTTCTACAACATAACATGTAATCAGTCTTAGATATTGCCCCGCCAGTTATACCAATTCACATTCTTTGTCAGAAACAAACTGAAGATGTGCATGAAGTGTCCCAATAGACGGGTCCTTTGCCATGTCAACATTGAACAAATAAAGAACTCGTGTCGTCGTGTTTTAGTGGCCTATGACGTTTAAAAACAGAAGTATTCCCTAACGCTGTTCCTGTTATGAATAAGGTTCTGTTCATGCCAATACTGTGAGAGATAGCCAGACACACCAATTCATCGGACCAAAACAATTTGGTCGGCAAAGGCCATCGCATCCAGACAGGTATTGGATCTTTGCGGCCATGTATCTGTATCTGACGAGCAAGCCGAGACGACTCCTCAGCCGCGATGGGGGGGGGGGGGGGGGTGGGCAAGAATTATTTGCGTTCCTCGGGATTGGGTTTTTCATTTCACCGTGAACTGGGACTGAGATAAATAATTCTTCGTGAATTGGGAATGGGGTATTAGCCGACCGCCGTGATCAATGATTTCCATTCATCGTGACCCCCCCTTGCCCCCCCCCCCCCAAAAAAACAAAAACAACTGGCTGAGCTGACGACCAATAGAACATTGGGTACGAGCATGGGCACGAGGGACTGGTTGCCCCAACCCACAGGGACACTGGTACACCAACCCCTAGGGATTTGTTACACCAACCCACAGGGACTTGGTACACCAACCCATAGGGACTTGGTACACCCACCCACAGGGACGTAATACACCGACCCACAGGGACTTGGTGCATACACCCACAGGGACTTGGTACACCCACCCACAGGGATTTGGTACACCAACCCACAGGGTCTTGGTACACACACCCACAGGGACTTGGTACACACACCCACAGGGACTTAGTACACCAACCTATAGGGTCTTGGTACACCAACCTATAGGGTCTTGGTACACACACCCACAGGTACTTGGTACACACACCCACAGGGACTTGGTACACCAGCCCACAGGGACTTGGTACACCCACCCACAGGGACTTGGTACACACACCCACAGGGACTTGGTACACACACCCACAGGGACTTGGTACACACACCCACAGGGACTTGGTACATCCACCCACAGGGACTTGGTACACACACCCACAGGGACTTGGTACACGCACTCACAGGGACTTGGTACACCCACCCACAGGGACTTGGTACACACACCCACAGGGACTTGGTACACCCACCCACAGGGACTTGGTACACCAGCCGACAGGGACTTGGTACACCCACCCACAGGGACTTGGTACGCACACTCACAGGGACTTGGTACACACACCCACAGAAACTTGGTACACACACCCACAGGGACTTGGTACATCCACCCACAGGGACTTGGTACACACACCCAGAGGGACTTGGTACACACGCCCACAGGGACTTGGTACACCCACCCACAGGGACTTGGTACACACACCCACAGGCACTTGGTACACCCACCCACAGGGACTTGGTACACACACCCACAGGGACTTGGTACACCAACCCACAGGGACTTGGTACACACACCCACAGGGACTTGGTACACCCACCCACAGGGACTTGGTACACACACCCACAGGGACTTGGTACACCAGCCCACAGGGACTTGGTACACACACCAGCTGTCCACGGGATTGTTGGATTGTATTGCCTCAATTATTCTCTATGTGGATAGAAAGTGGCATAAACTACAAACTCTGCACCCGGGCGGGTGCTTTGCCAAATAAAACGGGCAGCACTTCATCTCGCAAATCCGGTAACCGGCGAAGAAGGCCACAACATGCTGGGGGTGAAACCAGTGCTCATCTAGGATTAGTGACGAATCGATTGAATGAAATGATGTCAATTGATGTCTCTTTGTTACAAGATGCAAAGAGGAAAGAACAAAGGATGTCGCCTGGCAAGCATGTTAGGACGATTCCCCGGATATCTGTTTCATCTAACAATTCCAAACATTGGGCTTTATGGTCAACGTTCAGTAAGTTATGGACCATACATGGGTATAAACTACGGGTAGCCGAAAAGGTAATAAGAAAGTTGAAAAACAAAAATAACACTTCAATCCGTTCATCGACGTTTATGACAGAATATGTCACCATAACCAAAATAACCCCTTAGTGGCCGCCCCTTTGTCTACAGGTCGCTTGGGTAGACAAAACAATTACTGAAAGTGTTTAGATGTCTGGGTGGGTGATGAGGACAGACATAGAGAGGGATGAAGAACGTGTAATTTAAGGGAGAGAGAAACAGACACATAGAGACAGTGAGGATACGTGGAAAATGATTCACACAAAGCAGTAGCAAATCACCCGACATGGTTGGCTGACAAACGCATTTAAAACAATCTTGCTTTTGAAATCATCACTTTGTTTTCTACATATAAGTACAGTTTTGAGTGCAAAAAAACAACAACGAACGAGCTGCACATACTGCTATTTTTCCATGATAATTGTTTAAATCTTTCGGGGGGAAATCATTTATTGAGGTTCGTGAATAAACACTATGCTATTTTCTACAATAACCAAATACGGCATTTACATACACGTTTTGTTCAACAGTTGGCATTGTTGGTACTTACATTCAAGATAGATACGAGAGTACTCAGATTTCTTAAGCAGGTGACATTGAAACAAATCTAACAGTGCATCCAGATCAATTCTACTCCACAGTCTTAAATTCATTATTCAGAAAGAAAAGTCCTATATGAATAACTTAGATGAATAACATAGATGACCTTCCATATTTTCATTTCACTTCATCGTCTGGAAAACACTACTACTAGTAGTAGTATGAATAGTAATGAGTGCTTGGAATTGGCTACTCCATCCCCACGCCTAACAGTGTGCACAACGAGGATATAATAAGCCTTTTTATGCGGACATTTTTCTGAATTTATTGGTTGATGAAAGCGGCACCAGAATTTTATCAAGCTAATTCCAACCAAAGGCCATGACATGCCATCCATTATGTATGTTTTTGCACTCAAACATGACCAATTATCGCGGCAAACAATTATCAATTCAATATATAAAAACAAAATCCTAACAATTTCGAGTTTGTCGCGACAATGACAATGGCTAAAGCTGCATGCCTATGGCTCGTCTCGCAAATGGCACTATAAATGTCGATGCCGTCATTAGCGTGAAAACAAATTCAGTCGTTAATTTTGTATTTAAGTGGTTACAAGACGGACGGAACAAAATGGGGTCACCATAGTTATGGCTAGCAGTTATTCATGTGTACAATCCATGTGTCATGTGGCATCATGCAGGTCCTTAACAATCAATTCATTCATACTCTCCAGTTTCTCAACCGTGGTCCGGCAAATCCTTGCTACAGCAAGGGATTACAGGATTCCAACATGACATATCTTACGAGTGAAGAATCGATGAGAACGCTGGCCTGTGCAATCGGAGCTTCTTTTTCCATTACGGAATGACAAGGTACCCTAGCACTCTTCTTAAATAACGGAATCGATTCGAAGATCTTTTATTCCTTCCACGATTGCAACATTGCAATCGCAAGTAGAAGTAAGAAGACTTGGCTAAGCTGCAATGTACTGTGCAGGGTCATAATAAACAAATTGTATAAAAAAACAATACTCTTTTTTTATTAGTGCTGTCAAAAGTGGCGAAACACTTGTATATCAACCTCATTATATTAGTCACGAAAGGGTTCGTATATAGATCAATAACGCCTATAAACTGTGCTACTTTATAAACTACGTCCCTTCCCGTAAGAAAAAATCGTACTGAGATTCTATAAAACAAATCCTAAAGGTCATTGATTGTTCTTTGAAAATTCTAAACGTGTTTCCATAGAGTTTCCATAGAATTTCCATAGAGTTTCTATAGAATTTCCATAGAGTTTCCATAGAGTTTCCATAAAATTTCCATAGTTTCCATACACTTTCCATAGAATTTCCATAGAATTTCCCCATAATTTCCATAGGGTTTCCATAGAGTTTCTCGGGGGGGGGGGGGGTCCCTGGTGCAGAGATTAGCGCACTCGACCGCAAGTCCTGAGTTGGAATCCTTGCTCGGGTACCTAATCGTGGGCATGTTTCATTCCTTCATTCTTCATGGTCCCTGGGGTTCCTTGGTCCGATTTAGCCTTCATGTGCACAAAAGCGGCCTAAAACACCAACATTTCATAGAATTTCCATAGAGTTTGCAGAGAAAGCGCACGACGCGAAAAGCAAGCCTTTGACGACAATCTTCCCTCTCGAACACTACTCTGATAGGAGATGCACAGTCCCTGATACTACATTCTTTGCTTACCTTTCTTAAAACCTAGATTATATTAAGAATCGTGTTACTAATGTATCTCTGCGAGCTCAATGTTGCAATGCCAAACATTGTTCGCAACAATTGTTTTCCTCAGATGATAACCTAACCCCATGTGACCCATTACATCCACCACCGTCGCGACCGGCAATAGATCTTTGACCATCCGTAGCCCCATAAAGAACTCTGCGAGGATTTCATCCTACTAGCACGTATTTTCCCAAAGCGAGGGTGAGTGTTATTTGGCGTTTGATGTGACCTTGCCTGGTTTCCAGACTTCCTCTCTACATGTGTGTTTTGAGCAAGTGACCCCGTGGCAGAGCCACGTGCAGCGATATCTTAACTGAGTATTTACAATGTACCGAGTGCAGAAATATGTTTCTCTTCGAATAGCGTCGAATACATTTCTGGGAAGTAGGCTAATACGGTCGAGTCAAATAGTCCGTTGTTACAATAAGTACGGCCGCCTACCTATATTTAAATTTGGACAAAAAAATGTCCACCCAAATAAAATTTTTGTCAGTTTCTTTAACCCAATATAGCTAAATTCCATAATCTACTTCACATTACTAAAAACGGACTCCGCTGAGCGATGCCATGACACCACTACAATACGGATTCGCGATACTACTGTAATGCGGCATCTCAAGCAGCGCAGATATACCAGCACCAAACCTCCATAAATTGCATGATCATATATTGCACTATCTTACGCCACATGCACCCTACTGTAGCCTCTCAATATCCAACTCACCGCTTGGAATCCCAATGACGCACACACACCAGGCAATATATCCATTACAGAACATGCTCTCTCCTGTCACAATGCAATACCCCCTACCCTCAGTATCCAATCCACCCCTTTCCAGCATCGTGCTTCCAACCCCAGCCACGCCCCCCCATCACCCCCCCCCCTTCACCACCCCCCTCCCCCTCACCACCCCCCATTCTCCGAGCAATATGCCCATTACGACATATGCACCCTCTCCACGCCCGTCCCGCCGTCGCCTCTCCTATTACATTGCTGCTCGGCGGTCGGCCCCAGGCCTGACGTCGACCGTGGTGACGAATGCCAGGCCGTCCGTACAGAGACCCCCGAGCAATTTTCATGCGGGGAGGCTTTCCCGTAGGTTGTACTGGGTTAGACACGGTTGAGAATGGGCTTAATAAGGGGCCAGGGGGGTCCTGGGGGAGTCACAACTATCCAGACCCAGGCCATGGATCGATTCGTTGACCCTCTAGTCTTGTGAAGGGATGATTAGGTTTGGTACATTGGATGTCAGGGGGCTGGAGGATTGGAGGGTTGGACTGGCTGTCGAAGCGGTCAAAATGGCTGGGGAGATGAGTGGGCCGTGGGGGGAGGGGGAGGTGAAGGATGGAGCCGGGACAGGGAGTGAGGGGGTGGGGGCATGAGATATAAGAGCAGCCTCGCAGGGAGGAAGATGATGCAGTTTGCGGGCTGCCATGGTGTTCATCATCAATTCCGCCAATCGGAGACGACCTGGTCTCTGACGTCACAGCCGCTTTAATAGTGTGGGTGGGGGGTGCCAGTCACCCTGGTAGTTGTTTGGGGGAGTTGCCGCTAAACCTGGACCGTATAAACTTTTCCCGCCCCTTACTCTTTCTGAATGTCTCCCCCACCGTCGCCATCTACCCCGCCCCCAACACGACATTCTCGAAAACCCTTGCGATAAACCCCAGCCAGCGGCTGGCTGCCACCTTGTGACGTCACGACCTCGAAGGCCCCGCCCCCACCCCTCCCCCCTGCCAAGGGTGACCGCTCTCCCCTCCCCATTCCACCACCCCACCCCCACCACTCCTCAACCGTCAAGCCTCAGAGCCAGCCCCACAACGTCTACCCCTCCCTCCCCCCCCCACATTACCCCATTGCAACGTGCCCCCTGTCCCTGCCCCTGCCCCCCTAAAAGTCCTCCCACTCCCACGCATATACCACCACCACATCACCCACAGGGCCACAGAGCGCCAGTGAAGCTCGGTCCGCCATAGGTCGTCACAGCAACCCGCCCACCCTGCCACCCAGACACTCGCTCACGAGAAGAGATTCAGCAAACACACAACCCATCCCCGAACACATATATCGGCAATATATAGACCAACGCCGTTCCTTTCATCGCAGAAGCCCGCGATCTGAGCAGGACTAAATACGACTCACGCAGACTGCAATCTACAACCCCGCGCGCCGACGCCGCTCGTGAGCTCTCTGCCCACGTCAGGGATTTTAACCTTTTAACAAGTCTCGCGCTGTTCCAGTTTCCTGGTCCTCTCTCGTCTTCTGGCGTGCGGTTCGCGGCAGTGGGTGTGTTCAGGAATGGGTGCTCTCAACATGTTGATGGCCCTCTTCGTCGGATCCCTGGTATCGCTGGCCGCTGCCTGGCCCTATGACAACGAATACACAGCCTGGCGATTGGCACGGAGAAGCTACGTAAGTGAAGTTAGTAAATTATTTTATCAAATATTTTCGGAGTTAGTTAAACCTGGTTTTAGTAGTGACTAAGATTTATGTACTGCTGTAGTGTCTGTAGCGCTTGAAGAGTCGACATGTAAGATTTGTAATAGCTTTGGTTAAAATTGGACAGCCGACATGATTTAATATTAGACCTTCCACAATGTGAAGCTGTGCCAAATATAGTTGTTTAATTGGTAAGCAGAATAACTAAGCTTCCGTGTCTTCACAGAGTAAAACAAGGAGTGACCAGAAGGTTCTCCAATAGATTTCCAAAATTGCAATTTAGGCAGAAAATCGATGCATGAACAAATTTCAATATTTGAAACCAAAATCAGTGGCACAGTCTGTGCACCATATATGATCTAAATATTTAATCTAAGTAAATCTGTATTAGTTTCAATTGGCAACTCACTTTCATTATTTTTCTCAACCATTTAAAACCTCTTGTAAGAGATGACGGCTTAAAATAGTAATCTAGCTTTGTATCCACAATAAACACGCCACTTATATATCTTAGAAAACATGTTTTTTAATACAATGGCCTACGATATGGGACAAACGGTTATTCCTGGAATACTGTGTCGCCTGCCTCAATCGCCGCCACTTCTGTCACCAATTATTATGTAAGAATGTACTTCCCTGTTCACAAGCTAATATTTAGGTAGTACTATATGTTGTTGTAAGGTGTACTTGAAACAATACGAAACCACACTTGGACCATTTCATGTCAGTTGTGTTTTTGCATCATATATGATTGCAACAAGAGTATCCATGGTTGCTTTTTTCCATAATCGTACAGCAAGTCGTGCATGAGAGGGATCATTTTAGAAGAGGGTTGGATGGTATTCATGCTTGTTATATGTGAATAGAAGCATATTTTAATTCGTGCGTGAATCCTAGTTGTTTTATTACGGTAGAGTTTGTGGTAACTTGTACGAAATGTATGCGTATTATAAATTGTAAGAGTGAGTCATACGCGAGCTAAGCAATGAATGATGACTAATGATCCATTTCGTGAGCTCCAACAAGGCAGACCAATGCATGAAATTCGTCTGTGGCTGGGGTAAGATTGTCAAATAAAGTTGGGGAAACAAAATAAATAAGTTGTGTCCGGAAAACAAGACATTAAAAACCATTCTTGGCTCACCTGTCGATGCAAGCGAAAATAGGAAGGCATTCAACCCGTCTTTGAATCTGCTCGTCGTGAAATAAAATAATGAAATACGAGCTGCAATGCGGAAATTCCTTTGACGAGGCGGCGTGTGTGGATCAATGCCGCTATTATAATATTTCATCAGCAGGGGGGATTTCAGATAAAAAAGCACAGCACGTTTTGTCCCCAGGGTTACGCTCTTTCCAAGCAAGCATTTTATTGCACAAATTGAGGTCTTAAAGCAGGTGCAGCATACAATTTCAATGTAGGTTACCACAAAGTCATTCCGGCTGCAACCTTCCTATGTCCTTCGCCGTCTTGACCTTAGTTTCATGGCCGCAAATACAGGTTCAAGTCGTTGGGATAATGATGATAAAAGTTATGATAACGAAGGGAAGAAGAATTTGGTCGAGAAGGATATTAAAACTGGAAGTTCTATAAATGTGTCGCGACGTACCATGTTATCGTGGTAAGACCCTTCTAATAAGGACGTAATTGGGATCATTATCCTGCTTAAATATAGACTGTTAATGTCATAAATAGGTGCGCCCACTCAAAACTCTCCGGCCATCAGTCCTAATGTGGTGGACATGACTCACAAGAAACGGCCTAATTGCAGAAAAATTCATAGAAAAATGTGAGTAGCCCAAGACTAGATGTAATAAATCAAAGGGTACGTTGCAGGATGGCATTAAGGATAACGATGATCGTTAAGTGTCATGCAGGAAAATGTGGTTCAACTTACAACCCAAGGTGCGTTATGCTCTCAACCATCCTTTGATAGTGATAAAAACATAGTAATACCCACACACCGCTGGTAGGGGGCTTGTGGGCGGGATGGCGGCGGTGGGTAGATGGGGAGCGGAGGGGAGGGGTTAATTCCATTGGCCCGTGGGGGTGTCCACATGATCGCAACCAACAGTGACAACCCACCTCGGCGATGACCATAATACGTAATTACCATGCCCTAATTGGTCGCCGAGCTTATACTAAGTGAGATAATTAACGACTCGGACCCGTGACCCTAGGCGTGCCATATGGCTGAGAGGAGGGGGTAAGGGGGAGGGGGTGGAATGGCAGGAGAGAGGGAACGGGACGAGGACGCGCAGGCCGGGGTAATCCAACGTTGTCCAATTACCCTGCCATTCTGAAGCCCCTAAGGTCTGAAGACCGTGATTTTCTGCCTCGTTCCCTGGTTAACACCCCCCCCCCCCCCGGCCCGTACACACACGTAAGCAGGACACCAGCTTGCTTGGCCATAACGTTCCGCCGGAGGCGTTGCCACTTCCGGTTTAACGACGTGGTATCCACACATGCGCAGCAGACCACGTCCGGTCTGCTCACCAAGTTGGGTGCCGCAAGTGACAGCAGAGACGCCGTGCTGAGGCAGATCATAGAGGCTAACTCGTCAGATAACTCGTCGGGAGAGGAACACACCAATGCAAAAAAACAAACAAAAACCGCCGCATGACTGGCCTCATAAGACGAAATAATACCGATTATATCAAATTGGTTTTAAATTGGTGTTATTTTGGCGCCGTCCAAACTAAGAAAATTGAAAAGAAACTGTTTGCGCACTTTTTATCACATTTGCTGATATTTCTGTTGTGTTCTTTTGGCTCCGCACAAATGAAGAAAACTTTCGAGATTTCGAAAATTACTTTCTCTCGACCCCATGGACCATAAGTCCCGTTTAAATAGAAATACCAATTGTTCTTTTATCTTGTGTTGACGAGTGTAATGCTTTGTCGCATGTTTTTTCTTCTGTTTCTGGAGATTTGTTTTAAAATTGAAAAACTAATGTCTAGTTTATTTTAAAAGCATTAATGCCTAACTCCAGTTAATATCATTAATGCGACTTCACGTCTACATTAGGTTTTCTGAGCATTTACTGCACTCTCTGCCTTCGGCTCACTCCGCTAAGGCTTTATTATAGCTCTGTTGTCGCCTACTTCCTCAACGCATTTGCACACTCGCTCGCCAGGGCGGGGATGTACAAATTGATAGGACAAACGCGTCGCGCATTTCCCAAATTATAGTCCAGACGGAAACTCTCCGGACATCGAAATTTGATTTCTGATTTCAAGTTCCCTCTGGGTCACTTTAGGTATGCGTCAATGCTTAAAAACAGAGTTAATGATAAAACACTACAAAGAAATTCAAACCTATGACCCCTTACAAAGATGTAAATGGTATCGCCACAGTAAACAGTAAATGGCGCCATCAAGCCGATCCGGCTGCTTCGAAGTGCAGCAAAGCAACATTTGCTTATAGTTTATTTGCAAAAGTATTTTTTTCTTTGAATCAGTGAATATTTTCTCGTAAACGGGAAATTTCGTTGTCCGGAGAGTTTCCGTTGCGACTATAGAACCGGGGACCCAGCCTAAGCCCATTAACACACGGTATCAGGTGAACAAAGGAAAGAGTTCTTTTAATTATAACTTCTTTTTCAAAATGGTCCAAAGTGCACTTTGCTATATTAAATAAGCAGAGCTCGTCATTTTAATGTTCTATTCTTGAAAATTATAATGTTGCAAGAGATTACCTAGCGAATGGGAGATTGCATTTGCTGGTCAAGATTGCTTATTATTCAAGCTTGCATCGCCGCCACAGCAATATCCTCAGCAGTGCATAGCAATTATATGTATAGATCATATTTACATTCATGACTAAAGTTGGCCACACAACGATAAATACGCCATATAGATTATATCATGCAAGGACAGTTATAGTGCAACATATAAGTCAGACCTAGTGAACTTATCATCACTTTTCCCGAAACATTTCTTGCGAAAAAATGCATTTAGTATAAACAAGCAGACTGATAAATACCTAATATCTGAGACTAGAGGCCGTCTGAGCATAGCCAAGTGGGGCCAGCTCGTTTGTCGCTTCATAACGGCGATACAAATGGCGGAGAGAACGCCACGCAGTATTGGGATGAACCTCCACTGCGAGAGGAGTACCCGGGACTCTTGTTTGAGGAGGACTTCAGACGGGCACTGTCTAGCCCGGGTCTCTCCAACTCGACAGCCATGCCGATGTCACCAAATGAGCTTCGCCCTCGTCATGTCGGTTTGATGAGTTACGACAGCCTGCAAGGCCCGCAGTACAGTTTGCCTATCTCTGGCTGCAAGGGAGCGGGGGGCCGGAGTGGGGAAGACAAGGGTTCAGGGAAGGGCAATACTGCCATTTTGAAAACGTTGTCCGTGGGATTGGTTATGACCCTATGGGCGCCGTAAAGCGCGGACAAATGATTGCCTGCTGAAAACTGCGTATGAATAGGACATTTACATGGAGATCTAGTTTCCTGAATCAATACAGACATTGTCTGGAGTGGGAGAGCGCGCCCTTTTGTCTCAGGATTGGCGCGATTCCACGTGACTTGACATAGTCTGAGGCTGTCATTCAGCGGTAATATGGCTTTCAGCGATATCGACAGGGCTTTTGACACGACAACAATGGGACAGCCACATGGGTTGTAGCTCACATATACATCCGGGGCTTTGTTTCTCACAGCTCTCTCCCACAATAGCGCGACAGCCTTGTCGCGTCACTCTAAGGGAAACCGGCAGTCGATAAGGTAACGAGGCCCGGCTACACGAAGCATATATACCCTCTACAAAATACTCTGGTTCTTAACTCTATTTATAAACCGGGTTCCTGTTACTGGCACCCCCCAACCTCCGCCCCCCTTCCCTTCCGCGCCCTTCGACTTTTGGGACCACCGTCAACCCTTCTTATCCGTTTGTTGTCGCAGCTGTGGCCTCGTTTGGGACAGATGTGTCCCTTTATCACTTGAAGAGGTCCTCCGAAATGATGGATTTCACCCCCCCCCCACCTTCACCCCCACCTTCTCCCAACACCCACTCCTCAATAAATTTCTGGATGTGCCCCTGACATTCACTCCAGCTTATACATTGCAACCCTGAATGGCGCAGCGTTGCATCTAGGAACCATATATACGGCGTCGAAGCGTGAAGGGAAATGAACGTTTGTTTTTGGGTTTTTTCCCCGTTGTAACCTGTAGTATCTAAGAATGTCGTCACTCTCATAATTTGTCTTTGCGCTACCCTGATGTGCCTACGGAGTTAGCCTACGTAATGAACATTGACAGAAATGTATTTATGCAAGTTTGGTTCCATGTTTTTATTTGTTTGATGTTTGAGTTCGCGGAGATTTTTGTCAATATAAAATTGGTTTTATGCATAGAACATGGGTAACGATATAGATGATGACATTTTAAAACATATTGGGGGCATAAACTTGAATTCATTATATGAGACGTTACGACAAAAAAATGTTGCCAATGTTTGTACGGAAGAGATTATTATTGAACATTCACCTTATTGTGATGTGGATGCGTTTATTGATGTCATTGAACGTAACCGACATCAGTTCTCTATACTCAGCTTAAATATTGCCTCAATTCGTTCCAAGATCGACCAACTGAAAGTGTTTCTTGATGTTTTACATGCTGGTCATGTGGTGTTACGTGCAATATGTTTACAGGAAACCTGGTTATCCGATGATGATGATACTGGCCTGTATGAACTCGAAGACTATGTATTAATATCACAGGGTAAATACTGTAGTGCGCGTGGAGGCCTGTTGATATATCTCCACAAATCATATGAGTTTACCTGCATAGAAAACCCTGTAAAATCAGACATTTGGGAAGCCCAATTTATTGAAGTGTCTGGACGGCCCACTGACAGGAAAATGTTGATAGGTAACATATATCGACCTCCATGTGACATAAATGAAAATTATGCGACGTTTTCTCAAGAATTAACTGAGGTTATACTTTCATTTGAGAGAAGTAAACCACATAGAGAATGCATTCTAGCAGGTGATTTTAACATAGACCTTTTAAGGATTTGTGAAAAATCAGCAAGTAGCGATTACTTTAATACCATCGTAGCTTGTAGTTTTCTTCCAAAAATCACCTTGCCGACTAGACTGTCGCGTAATAGGGGGTACGTTGATTGATAATTTTCTATGTAAGTTAACATCTAGCTCAATTAATACAACAGCTGGCATTATATTGAAGGCTATCTCAGACTATCTGCCGTATTACTTAAATTTAGACATCGATGTGCGACGCTCAAACAAAACGCCCACATATATTAATAAAAAAACCAATGATGCACAATCAGTGGAGAAATTCAAAACACAAATTGCCAACGCAGACGTATTAGGTAAACTAGACAGAGACCTATGTGCCGATCCTAACAGTAACTATGAGACCCTTGAGGATATATTTACACATGCTAGGGACATATGTTTACCAAGCAAGACAGTAAAATTTTATAGGAGAAAACACAAAAAGGCAAACTGGATCACCACTGGTATTATTAAGTCAATAGCATATAAGGACAAACTTTATAAAAACTTAAAATGACAGCGCCAACCTCCTGTCAATACGATACTCTGAAAACCAATTTTAAGACGTATGAAACCCTACTAAAAAATAGCATTCGGTTGGCCAAAAGATCGTATTATCATCATGCTTTCGAAAAATGTAAAGGGGATATCAAGACAACTTGGAAGGCAATAAGATCCGTTATTAATAGGTCAAACCGAAAGGACAAATTCCCTGAGCTCTTTAATATTAATGGAAAGCCAACATCTGACCGTTCGGCTATAGCAAATGGCTTTAATGATTTTTTTAGCACCATTGGTACTAAACTTGCCAGTAAAATCAATCAGGACCCAAACCAAAGTTATACTAGCTATTTAGGCGATCCCTGTAAAAACAAACTGGTGTTTACTTTAATTGACCCTAATGTCACTAATAAAATAATTGATGAGCTGAAACCTAAGGCTAGTTCTGGACATGATGACATGTCAATGAAAATGCTGAAACTATTAAAAGTAGATTTAAGCAAGCCAATTACCCACATCATGAACCAATCAATTTCTACTGGTATATTTCCGGATAAATTAAAACTTGCAAAAGTATTGCCGGTTTTTAAGAAGGGGGAAATATCTAATATAGATAACTATAGGCCAATTTCAATTTTGCCAGCCATATCTAAGGTTTTTGAAAAAGTAATCTATAATCAGATATATGGACACTTTGATCACGAAACCCTGTTTAATAGTGGTCAGTATGGTTTCCGGAAAAAACATTCAACCCAATTAGCTACACTGGAATTAATTGATAGAACCATACATAAACTAGATAAAGGGGAGATTCCGATAAACATCTATCTTGATTTATCAAAAGCCTTTGACACCATTAATCACGACATACTATTAACTAAACTAAAGCATTATGAGGTTTCCGGGCTGGCGCTCAAGCTGTTACAAAATTATCTTTACAATCGCAAACAGTACGTAAGCATAGACAATGTTCAATCCCAAGAAGTTCTGATATCCCGAGGTGTACCGCAGGGGTCAATACTTGGCCCTCTTCCATTTATAATATATATAAACGACATATCAAGAGCGAGTTCAATATTTAGTGCAATTATTTACGCTGACGACACAACCCTTTCTAGCACACTAAGTACACTAGCGCCAAAAAGTAATGTACGCCAAAGTAGTGAAGTGTTAAACCACGAACTGTCTCTAGTAAGCAATTGGCTTAAACTTAACCAACTATCTCTAAACATTAAAAGACCAAATTTATGTTATTTTATATGCCACATAAGCGGGTAACGATACCGGAACTTTATATTGAAAATACTAAGCTGGAATGCGTTGACGACTTCGATTTTCTCGGATTGACCCTACATAAACATCTGAAATGGTCCAGTCACTGTGATAAAATTGCTTTTAAAATATCTAAGGTAGTTGGAGTCATGCAGCATCTAAAATATACCCTTCCTCAACATATTCTGTTAACCATTTATAACTCGCTCATTTTACCTCACTTGCACTATTGCATATTAGCCTGGGGATACAAAAGTGACCGGTTGAACCAAATCCAGAAAAAGCTATTCGCATCATCACAAAGAGTCACTATATTGCGCACACCAACATGAGTATAACACCAGATGTAAGCACAATATAATTATACCCAGAACCAGGCACAAATTTGCAGAACATTGCATCCGCTATTACTTGACTCATTTAATAAACCGAACTTCAGAAAACATTTTAACGAAGATATTTACTCATTCCATAGCGGGCTACTCTACATATATAAAAAATAGACTTATTGACAGGTACTGTGTTGACTGTTTCAAAGTTAATTGTTATGTCTGCCGCAAAGAATTATAGAGATATTACGTTCTATCTAATCCCCCAATTTTTTTTTTATATGATATGTTCTATTGAATTCTAACGGTGTCTATCGATAATTGTATTGTTTATAAAAGTATTGTTCTCCGCTTTTTTTTTTTTTTTTTTTTTTTTTTGCTTTCTTTTGAGGTGGCCACCATGCCAGCGACTATGTCATAATGGTGGTCTCCTCGGCCAGGGATTGTATTTTGTTCGTTTTTGCTGTATGTTGTATTGCATTGTTGTTTTCCTGGTCGAAATAAATGATTATTCTCTCTTCTCTCTATTATATATCGAATCGTCTCGAGTCCATTGCAACTCCCAAGGACTCTTTGCCTCTAAATCTGACAAGATAGAGTCTAACAGAGCTTTGCTTATCTCGCAAAGAAAAGAATGAAGAAAATTGGAAAGGAAATTTGCTGCATGCTCTATAGTTCAAACCCGGGCAGGGATCAACTCTGTTTAATAGCAGTTGGCTTTCTGGTAGATCTATTGGAGATGACTCCCCCCAGCTGAGCCTTCCACTGAGGGTCGTACACTGGCTGCCTATTGGTCCGCCCCGGCGGCGAAGGTCGTGGTAACGGTCCCCGGAAGAAGCCTCGGGAGATTTAGATATCCGGGTTTTCCCGGGTGAAGTCTTTGCTCCGCCACCTCCCTTCAAGCGCTACGCGGGATTACCCCTGGTAAACCCCTTGGGTTGTATCGGCCTGGGAGACGGGCGTGGTCACCCTCGGTAGGCTTCAGATCAATGGTATTCCGTGGGAGGGGTAAGGGTGGGCGGGGGGGGGGGATTGACGTTGGTGCTAGAGATTATGCTGTGTGTGTTGATGTTGGTGCTGCTGGTACAGGGGAGTGTCTGGTATAATGCTAGTATAATCGTTGATGCTGGTGGTGCTGGTGGTGTTGGTGGTGTTGGTGGTGCTGGTGGTGCTGGTGGTTGTTTTAGTGGTGCTGGTTGTGCTGGTGGTGCTGGTGGTGCTGGTTGTGCTGGTGGTGCTGGTGGTGCTGGCCATGGTGTTAATGTTCTAGTGGCGGGAGCACGGTGGGGCTGGTTTTGATGCCGCTCCCTGTGGATTCAATGGTGCTGGCTACGTACACCCCCCACCCGCTTCTCCCACGTCACCCTCAGTAAGACGTGGAAGAAGGCGGAGGCATTCATGGCTCTCCCCGCGCCGCATCTTGCTATCGATCGTCCGTGATAGTGATCGCTGAGGGTCCGCCCCAAGTTGTCTTATCGTGACCCAGACAGGGCATGGGCCGAACCACACCACGGCATCAAACGGACAGGAACGGGGCATTTTGTCCAAAAGGAACTCGGCCAAAAACATCGATGGAAATGGGTTTTTTGTTCTTGGTTGAAATCAAGCCAGGACATGGCAATCTTAATATGTGGCTATTGGACCATGAATGTGTCAGTTTGACAGAGAATGCAGGGAAAGCCAAGAGACTAAGGGGTTCAATCTGGGTGGATTTAAAACAAAGGGTTGCCTTGACTTAAAATGCGTGAATGCACCCAATAAAAGAGCAATTTCTGGAACCTGAAAAAATTATTTCAAGGCGAGAGTGTTTTGATTAGAAGAACCTTTGATAAGCTAAATAGAATAAGATACGTTAGTGTCCGCATTGAATAATTCATTTCTCCCGAAGGTATTGGAGGAGTGGATTCAGACAACTGGTATTAATTTGTCTCCTCTCGCCGGGGAGACTCATCAATTGATTTCCCCCACGGGCTAACGAGCCCTTGGGTACGACCCTCTCTTTGATGTGGACGCCTGCCCCCTTCGTCCCACGCCCCGCTCTACCGCCTCACACCCCACCGCCCCACCGTTCCACCCTCTACTGCCTCACACCCCACCACCCCACCGCCCCACTGTCCCACCACCCAACCGCCCCACCAACCCACCACCCAACCGCTCTACCACACCACTGCCCCACCGCCCCACAACCCCACCGCCCCACTGCCCCACTGCCCTACCCCCCCACCCCACGTCCCCACAGCCCCGCTCAACCGCCTCACCACCCCACCGCCCCACCGCCCCACCATCCCACCATCCCATCGCCCCACCGCCCCACAACCCCAACGCCTTCCCTGTATCGGGGACAACGGACTCGTTAAGGCCAGCCAGTGACGTAAACAAGCAAATTGCTGAGCCAGTCTCGTTCGCATTTCTCGGCACTTGTCTTTCTTGCCATCGAGTGCTGGGTGGGAGGGGCGGGGGGGGCTGAGGGGGAGGTGGTATTGCTCACCAGCAGCCACGTGCGCGCTGTGCACCAGCCTGAAGTCTTGGAAGATTGGCCGCCGGTAACAATATGGCCAATAACAGCATTGCATCTCATTACAACCCATACCCTATTTTATTTCACTTGCACGCGATAAATATGTCCTTATATATCATGTTATGTCATGATCTTATATGGATAGGTAGATGTATATTCGTGTATGATAGTCACTGGTTAGACACAAGCATAACACTTCACAGTACGAACACATCACCTCACCCAGTCAACGTTGGCTTCTCAGTGACTTCAAATTGTATCAATCTAATATATAAATCAACGTAATTAGAAAAAAAATTCCCCTAGCACAGTGGGTAGCGCTGTAAGCTCCATGTCACCGAGCAACTCGGTCAAAACTCATCCAGCGTACATACAAACGAAAATATATAAAAACGTCTTTATTCAGTCTAAGGATGTAGTACATGACATCCATTAAGTCACTTATAGGATACGAGGTTGGGGCAAAAATAAAATGATGTTTAATGACATTTTCGTGCTGCTTAAATTCAGGCTCAATAACAGAACGATACACCCGGGTCACTTCTACCACACAATTTGACATTCATTATTCAGAGGAGAAAACGCGGCGTGAGTAAGGAATGGATGTTGAGGCTGGATTACAAGCGGGCTCCCGTGAGACATGGGATGGCTAACTTTTTAAACGACGAACGTTCTGGGTTTGCATCTACCCGAATAATCGCTGGTGCACATAGTAGGTGGGGGCGTCGGAAGGGGGTGGGACATCCGGAGATTGGAGATTGGGGCTGGGGGATGGGAGTCCACAAGGAGAAGTTGTTTTTATTTGGTATCTTTACGAAGAACATGTCTGACTGTGACGTCATATCGCATCAATGCTGTAATAAGATCAAGGCAGGAAGCAGGCATATTCCCAGGTTACCTCAAAACTCACTCGTACTGCTTTGGGACGAAGGACATGGGACGTTTATCTGGCACAGACAGAAACAACCATCCGCAACCCCCTAACATAGGCACGACGGACGGTCTAAATAGAGCTAAAACGTTTAAAAACACTTACTACCAGATCGTTCAATCGCCCCTCAACCACCCCCGGTGATGAAGGAGACACGACAGATATCAACTAGAAGAGGTATATCCTCCACGAACCAAATATATTACACCAGACATTACTAGTTTGGAGCGATAACTTCAGGGACGCTACTGGTCATTTTCGTCATGGGATTCACCACGTGGCGAATGGATAGATGGGTGCAGAAACGATTACTTATTTGCGGTTTAGAGGGCCATTTTATAAAGGGCATTTGTTTCCGTTTGACATTTTTTTCTATTTCTTTTATAGGGCTTGAAAAAAGTAACGCATCATATCAAAAAGGATTGTACGGTGACAATTTCCAAAGGGATATACTGAGGTTTTTACAATGGCAGGCCGGATGCAGTCGTGTGTTTTAAGGTAACGACGTTTGGCACGCATCAAGGCGGTATTGGTAGCACCCGCCAGGCCGGATAGATAAAGTCCTCTCCTGTTCACCCGGGAATGGTATCTGGGTAGAACCAGCTTTTGTTATTGGCAAAACACACTCGACTACATTCATCGTTGTAACTGTTCATGTCACGGAACGGAAGCAGTGCCGCCTGGTGGCCGTGCCATACACTGCACCACAACGCCCTCTGGTGGCCGTGCCATACACTGCACCACAACGCCCTCTGGTGGCCGTGCCATACACTGTACCACAACGCCCTCTGGTGACCATGCCATACACTGTACCACAACGCCCTCTGGTGGCCTTGCCATACACTGTACCACAACGCCCTCTGGTGGCCGTGCCATACACTGTACCACAACGCCCTCTGGTGGCCGTGCCATACACTGTATCACAACGTCCTCTGGTGGCCATGCGAAACACTGCACCACAACGCCCTCTGGTGGCCGTGCCATACACTGTACCAAAACCACCAGCTCGTCCAGCAGAACACATATCTAAAAAAAAAAAATCCGCGTCTTCTAGGCCGTGAATTCCTAACATCTTCTGAAAGTTCATTTATCTATATCCCAAACTTTTCTTCTTATTACTCATATTAGCTGAATATACGTGAACGCATAAGCCTGTCGAAGAAGAATTTTCACGTTAAAGTAAGTCCCTTTTGGCTAGCAGATTCTGCACATTATCGCTACATCACTCATTAAGGCTCTTACAGTGAACCAATCTGTCATGTTAAACCCATCCATTCATTCCAAGCAGCGGGCGACGTCTAAATCCACCCTGATGAATATGGATTTGGAACCGCCAAAAAACAGCGTACTGACTTTTTACGTCTCATCGGCTGACATCCGCTAATGTAACGATAGTCCCTTATAGATGGCGCCACTGACAGTGATTTATCGCACGCCCCGTGACAGCCATGGCAGCCATGCCTAACGTACTATCTGGCTAATAAAGCCGAAATGCTCATTAGTATTGAATGACTTGATAAATCGGTTCCAAATCTGGATTCAGATCCAGGAACGTTGGCCACCTGCACGTGGGGTGTATTTTAACCAACTCCATTTCATTGTCCCCACAGGTTGGTTGGTCCAGTTCAGCTTTAACCGTGAATCGTGAAAAACATTATGTCGCTATAACAGGATCGCTGCAGAAATGTCTCATGAAACTTGACAGGGTTGGGCAGGACGTAAGTTCTCTGCCTTGTGGAATTTGCGATTTGCAGATGTACATAGAACAAACCTGGGGCGCGATAATGCTATGGTCTGTCTTCCAAAGGGCAAACAGATGTATCAGCCTTGGTGACCAAGACGTTTAAATACACATTTTGTGTTTGAAAATTACCATTGGAATCTTTGTCTTTAAGTGATAATATCAGATGACTTTTTGAAACGATTTTAGGCCAGGATTAAGTTTGTTGCTTCTGAGGAGGGGAGTGAACCCGGGAGTGTGAACGCTAAGAATTCTAAAATAACAAAAGACAGTATTTGCATGAAAATGGTTAAACCATTCGTGCATACCAGAAACAGATCACGGTCTGACTGCCTTTGGCGCAGTCATTGTCGTTTTCTATTGTCATCATCAATTTATAATTATCTGCATGATAAAGGGCAAACTCATTCGCGGCTAGCATCATTTACCCCGTCCATAACATTGTTAAGGGTGACATCATATAGGGTTTTCCAGCGTACATTAAACACGAAGGGTAATTTGGGCCTATGTCAGTCATGCTGACGAGAACTGTTTGCCTGACTCAGGAGGGATTTCTTTGGGCCAAGTCCGGTATGCCGCCCGGCATACTCAAGCTCTTCCGGACCCGTTGATAGGGCCACGCCGAATATCAATGAAATGTTCACACTGTCATGTCTGGTTCTAATGGGGACAATGGAACCAGCCTAGACAGTGACATTGCAATCAGCTGCCATCTTCTCCCGGGATTCCCCTGCTGTTTGAACGTGACACAATTGGCATGCCGATTGAATGCGCGCGCACTCGATCCCGGTGTGGGTGAAAGAAATGTCGGGCGGTATACCGATGCGTAATGTGCGTATTCGGTATACCTTTGGGAGTTACCCGGGTTACCCAACAAATGCACCCACAGACCATCATGATGTCACGTGACCTAAGGCTAACAACAGCCTCTGTTACAGACACGATCGATGTTGAAGCGAAGTAAAACATAATCTGAAAATGCGTTTCCCCACCCCACCCCCTGCCTGTCTCTCTCTCTCTCTCTCTCTCTCTCTCTACATGTCTCCCCCTCCCTCTGTCTCTTCCCCTCTCTCCCTCTCTGTCTTTCTCCCTCTCCCTCCCCCTCTCTCGTTTTGGTTATAACACCAAAACATAGGGGTAAGGAGGCCACCTGCTGTAGGAGCGCGTGGTACCCACACAGTGAGGTAAGGATGCCCCCCGCTGTAGGAGAGCGTGGTACCCACACAGTGGGGTAAGGAGGCCACCTGCTGTAGGAGAGCGTGGTACCCACACAGTGGGGTAAGGATGTCCCCTGCTGTAGAAGAGCGTGGTACCCACACAGTGGGGTAAGGATGTCCCCTGCTGTAGGAGAGCGTGGTACCCACACAGTGGGGTAAGGATGCCCCCTGCTGTAGAAGAGCGTGGTACCCACACAGTGGGGTAAGGATGCCCCCTGCTGTAAGAGAGCGTGGTACCCACACAGTGGGGTAAGGATGCCCCCTGCTGTAGGAGAGTGTGGTACCCACAGAGTGTGGTAAGGATGCCCCCTGCTGTAAGAGAGCGTGGTACCCACACAGTGGGGTAAGGATGCCCCCTGCTGTAGGAGAGCGTGGTACCCACACAGTGGGGTAAGGATGCCCCCTGCTGTAGGAGAGCGTGGTACCCACACAGTGGGGTAAGGATGCCCCCTGCTGTAGGAGCGCGTGGTACCCACACAGTGGGGTAAGGATGCCCCCTGCTGTAGGAGCGCGTGGTACCCACACAGTGGGGTAAGGATGCCCCCTGCTGTAGGAGAGCGTGGTACCCACACAGTGGGGTAAGGATGCCCCCTGCTGTAGGAGAGCGTGGTACCCACACAGTGGGGTATGGATGCCCCCTGCTGTAGGAGAGCGTGGTACCCACACAGTGGGGTAAGGATGCCCCCTGCTGTAGGAGAGCGTGGTACCCACACAGCGGGGTAAGGATGCCCCCTGCTGTAGGAGAGTCTGGTACCCACACAGTGGGGTAAGAATGCCCCCTGCTGTAGGAGAGTGTGGTACCCACACAGTGGGGTAAGGATGCCCCCTGCTGTAGGAGAGCGTTCAGAGGGTTAATAGCTGCAAAACGCAAAACTCTAGTGAGGGCGGGGGTGGGTGGGTGGGCGGGCGAGGAGGCGAGAGGGGGGGGGATGGATGGGCGGGCGAGGAGGCGATGGGGGGGTGGCATTATGGGAGTCGTGTAAGCCAGCCTGAATTAATCCCGCACGCGTTCGTTGTTTTAGATTATTAAGGCCCATAAAGCCCCAGCAGTAGGTAGGGGAGGCAGCTGAGTAATTTCAGGAAGGAATCAGTAATAACTTGGAATTATTGACAACATAATTAGGGAAATAACTATTCTAAACGCAGTCATTCGTTGGGCGTTGGCCAGCTCTCGAATTTCCATACATGACCGCGAAAACACAAAAAACAATTGTTTTTGGAATCCCGTTATAATCCATTGCAACGTATATATCTTAACTACACGCGGTGTATAGAGATTCTACAGCGTAACATGGGTGGTTTGTGACAAACACTCTCGAACCCAGCGTGACCAAGCTTCCACCAGGGCTCTGCCACCCGTTAACACCATCGTACTTACGCTATAAGCCCAGGCTCTGAGGCGCCACACAGCGTAATACCTCAAGAGATGTCTGTCTTGATATCTCGCATGTATGTCAATATGTAAGGAGTCGTCCTACATCAAGAACATAACAACAAAAACACTCGCTGAAAAAGCGAAAAAAAACTTGTATATGCGAGCTAATGGCTTTCTTGTTACAAGTCACAACCCTGTCAACAACCCACGTCAGGCGACGGCGAGTCTCCGTGGCTCACCTGACAGCCTAACGGCGCTTGGATCGGTGGTTTGAGCCCCGCTGTGGCCACGTCTGTGTGGTCGCAGGATAAAGAACCCATGTCCTTCTTCGCAAAGAGTAGGGGGTTACCGAGGGGACATGGCTCCACTCTCCCGTCTTTCTTCCATTGACGCGATATGACCTGAATCGGTTAAAGCGTCCTGAATGTACAACCAACCAAACAACCGCCCCTGGCTCAGCTGCGGAACAACAGGGCGTGAGTTCGCCCCCATAGTGACTAAATCAGAGACAACTTTGATATGACCCCCCATGTCATTGTGCCAGGAGGTTTCTTGGCGCAGTTTAGCGTACTTGTGCACACAAGTGACACCGACATTTTATAGGCTGTGGATTGCTTGGAGCTGGCATCAGTGCTGTGAGGATCAAGCGCGGGGTGTACCAGGAGTGGATTCAAGGGGTGGGGTGGGGGGGGGGGGCAACCAGGCCCCAGCCCCCCCTCTTAGGGCTGAAATATATATAATTTATACCATTTAACATATGAACCCCCCCCCCCTATCCAGCGTATCTGGATCCGGCCCTTAAACCGGCCCTCCCTATTCAGATTTTCTGGCTCCGCCCCTGTGTACACATGTCCAGCTCAGTGCCTTAACAAATGAATGACAATTGAATTCAATTGGGAAACTTTAACCGCTTATAGATATCCATGACATGATTTGTAGCCCAGTAACACAGTGACAGATATAACCTGGTTTAGGCATCTAGTTCTCGCATCATCTAAACGATGTTGTGTTATCTTCGCTGGGACAGGGTATGTGAGCAAGCATACCGTTACACAATTTGCATCTTCAATAGCAATGAACGTTTTATCGCATAAATATAAAACAAGAATTCCAGGCTAAAAGCAGGAATTTCATTTACCCACATCATTGAAAAGAAGCATGCTCGCCCACATATACCTCCATACCGTTGTTTGACCAAAAGGAAGTTGGATAATACATGTTCTTTTTCAGACTCATATATTTATCTTTCCCAATCACTATAAATATGTTGTGCGCCTTATGTGATGTGATTTGTCCTCTATTCTACCATTATTATGAGATACTAATAACAAGATGACTGTACGTGACTGACTCCGTATTTCCTCCAATCGCTCTCCCCAATCACGATATGAATCTAGTACCCAACAAAACGACAGCAAAATAGCCGCGGAGTCAGTGCGCGATAGTTTTCCGAGACTTTGACGAGTAGCGGTGCTGATTCCGGCGCCGATGTAGACGTGGCTATTATGGATGAAGCAGGCTCAGGGGGTTGCCGGCCAAATAGCTAAAATCTGAAGCGTGTGCATGGCTATTGGTATGAGTGTGTGAGGGGGTGGGGGTGGGGAGTGGGTGGTGTGAGGGAGTTAATTTGGTAGACTGCCCCGCTGCCCGCTACCCTCCCCCCCCCCCATTTTTCCTTTCCCTAATGTCACCGCTATTAATGCACTGCCCTGTTTACGCCCCAGCTGTGATCGAGATCCGTGATGGCGAGAACTCAGGGCGAGTTAGGCCGACCCCATCACAGCCGACGTCTATACGGGCGGCTAATAGAGGGCCTCGACACTCCCCACTCCCCCTCGCAGCTCCCCTAGCCCCTCAACCCTCCCGTCGCCACCCCCCGCCCCCCCCCCCCTCCACCTCTTCTTTTCCCACCTCCCGCCCTCCTTCAAACGGGGTGACCTCCAAGAGGCCGTGACTGGCAAGTTTTCGGACGAATCAAAGTGACCGAGAAAGAGAGCGAGAAGCGGGAGGGGTAGGGGGGGGGGGTGTTGGCGAGGCAGAGTGCGGTCAGAGACGGGGGAGGGAGATGGGGATGGGACAGAGGGATGAAGGGAGCGATATTGGGGAGAGAAATAGTCGAGAAGGAAGCCTTATGGAGACATAGGAAGAAAGAGGGAGAGCGGGGAGGTAGACGGTGCGAGACTAGATGTGAACTGGGAACTGGGAACTGGGAACAACTGCGAGGAGCTGAAGAAACTGGGGTGGGGGGGGGGCACAAGGAGAGTGGGAGGACGAGATAGATAGAGAACGAGTGGGGAGGTACAGAGAGAGAGAGAAAGAGATGGTTTAGGTGGGAATGGGAGACTGACACCGCAGGAGTGCAGACAACATGGACCAACGAGAGAGGGAGGACGTGCGAGAGAGAGCAAGAGAGAGAGACTAGATGGGAGGGTGGCCCTATGTAGGAGAGACAACGACATTGAGAGAGCAGAACTAAGGAAAGATGAAGCGAACTCGGAGTAGATGACCGAGCGGAGAGGCGACAAGGAAAGAGGCAGAGCAAAGTACGCCAAATGGCCCACAGCGGGGCCATTGCTGGGCCTGCCCTCCCCCTCCTCCCCCCACAGCGGGGCCATTGCTGGGCCCGCCCTCCCCCTCCTCCCCCCACAGCGGGGCCATTGCTGGGCCTGCCCACCCCCTCCTCCCCCCACAGCGGGGCCATTGCTGGGCCTGCCCTCCCCCTCCTCCCCCACAGCGGGGCCATTGCTGGGCCTGCCCTCCCCCTCCTCCCCCCACAGCGGGGCCATTGCTGGGCCTGCCCTCCCCTTCCTCCCCCCACAGCGGGGCCATTGCTGGGCCTGCCCATCCCCTCCTCCCCCCACAGCGGGGCCATTGCTGGGCCTGCCCTCCCCCTCCTCCCCCCACAGCGGGGCCATTGCTGGGCCTGCCCTCCCCCTCCTCCCCCCACAGCGGGGCCATTGCTGGGCCTGCCCTCCCCCTCCTCCCCCCACAGCGGGGCCATTGCTGGGCCTGCCCTCCCCCTCCTCCCCCACAGCGGGGCCATTGCTGGGCCTGCCCTCCCCCTCCTCCCCCCACAGCGGGGCCATTGCTGGGCCTGCCCACCCCCTCCTCCCCCCACAGCGGGGCCATTGCTGGGCCTGCCCTCCCCCTCCTCCCCCCACAGCGGGGCCATTGCTGTGCCTGCCCACCCCCTCCCCACCATGTAGCCAGGGGGGCGGCGGAGCGGCATGGGTCCGTGAGATGGTTGTAAAATGCAATCACCCCAGCCCTTGGCGGAGGCGCAAACGAGGGCCAAATTAGATAAAGTCTTTAAAGGACTACGCGGAATGCCGCGGCTTGGCGTGCGGCTGGCGGCGTGATGACTTCAGCGCCTCGCAGAGGGAGCAATGCCAAGACGGGGCTCCTATGAATGAATGAAATGGAGAGTTCAATCGTTTTGCCGCCGTAAATGTCCCAATATGCACAGTTCGGCACCCCCCCCCCCCTTCCCGTCCTCATCCTGCACAGACTCTCATTTATAACGCCCACACGGGTACCTATCCCGCTTTACATCTCTCTGCCCCCGCCCCCCTGTTCATCATCCCCCATTCGTAACGCCCCCACCCCCCATCCAGCGGTATTGCTATCCTAATTGATATTTGCACAGGTTGCGACTTCTGTGGAAAGAAAATGCCAGAAGCTCTCCAGTGGTTCGTCTCTAAATATTCCCCCGCACCCCCACCCCCTCCCCCCCATCCTACACTCGCCATAAAAGGGCCTGGGCGGCAGCCCTCGGGGTGGCAGTCCGCGGTCACTCTGTATTCACATTCCTGTGGGTCGGGCTCAGTGTTGATGTTCGCGAAC
>OZ025263.1:20597005-20738528 GCA_964019135.1 Arenicola marina
GACCACCATTCCGCTCACCGACATCGCTCCGACCCCCTGCCTCCCCCCTTTCCCGAGGCCCCCCGCCTCACCCCTTTCCCCACGACCCCCGCCTCCCCCCTCTCCCCACAACCCCCCGCCTCCCCCCTTTCCCCACGACCCCCCGCCTCCCCCCTGTCACGAGGCCCCCCCCTCCCCCCTCTCACGAGGCCCCCCGCCTTCCCCTCTCCCCACGACCCCCCGTCTCCCCCCTCTCCCGAGGGGTGGAATGGGTCTCTCGGTAATTGTCCTGTCTACATTGGAATGACCTCCATCCGTCATATGACCGCTACTGGACATTGCATTATATATGCATAGACGTCACAACCGACCACTCCGTCCATGAGCATACTAGGCATAATCTGTATATCATACCTGGCAAAACGGAGATTTCACCTGTGTAGCTGACATGCCTCATATACTGAGGCTGAAGAGCCAGCGGCTGCGGCGTGGCAATGGCGTTTTTGTAATTCACACCCGGTTGGCGCTTCCGGTCCCTCAATGTTGCATATTTTAATTTATCATGAACACTGATGAATATTCAGCACGTCGCCGCAGGCAGGAAAGTTATGAAACTAGAAACTGTGACAGTGTGTAAACTGGCCACTTCGGCGGGATCTTTACCCTGTCCGGAATTATCCGACCAGCAAAAGGAAAGCCGAAAAGGAAAGTGATACAGACAGTGAAGTTGAAGCTGTCCAGAAGGTTGATGTTCTTTTAGAGACCATGACATGGGCGAAGCGGGGACTGACAAAGCGAGACAGCCATGCAGGCGGGCAGCAGCGGAGTTGGCTGTGAATCACAGTAACGAAGTATGCCTAGCGAGAGCTGGGCCTGGGCTCGAGCCAGGACTGGCTTGCAAGCGACACTTCATTGCATTCATTCTTCAATTAAGTTGCTTTTCGACTTGACCCTCGATCAAACTTGCTCAAAGCAAGTTACCCAGCGCATATCGCAACAGATCAGTTGCGATATGCACATATCTTTATGTGCATTGATTAGGCTGGTCTTATTTAGGAAAGAGGTGAATGCCAGTTTTTCAACACATTATAACAAAGAAATCAATGTTTATTTAGCAACTTTATTTAACAACAATTGTTTTATCTTATCTTATCTTATCTCACCCCAATTATATGAATCAATTAATTTAATATTAATCTTGAGAACGATTTAAATTAAAGCCCTTCGAACAGTTGTTTTCTGGCCCCACTCAGGATCCACTAAATGACGACCGTGGTGGTGGAGGGGGGGGGGATCCAAGCCGCCTCAGACAGCGTCCTTTCTCAACTGGGGCGGGAGTATACACGCCTGAGATGGCCTATATTTTGCATTGAAAAATGGCATTCTTCCTGAAATGGCCCCCCCCCCCACCAGTTGTCATTTTTTTATGATTGTGCCCCCTCCAAGGATTCCTACACACGCCATTCTTATAGTTTATATTTTATACATCTGATCATGCATGTGAATGCTGCCCCACCCACGATTCACTGACAGCGTGGACAGACGACACTCTGGCAGTCTCTGCAATCACACTTCACAGTCATTGACAACACACACACACTCAGTCAGTGGCGTTTTGACACATACTACGACTGAAAAACAGTTGACGTTTACTGTTCCCGCCCGCATGCAGATGTTTGAATATTCATAAGAACTACATAATCACGGAACCGGAAGCGCCAACCGGGTGTGAACTACAAAACCGCGTGGCAATGGTGTCACATCATTGAATGGCCAGTTCCGGTTGCCAGCAACAGAGCTGCCACGAAGGCGGTTCTGTTGCTGGCAACTCTTTTTATTTCCTGTTACAAATTTCTTCAGACCCCCGTTTCTGCTCTTTTCTTTAATAATAAACATATACCTCGACAAGAAGGTGAGGCCGATCATTTTGAAACGTACCTACTTTTAATGGGCAGAGCATTTGCGTAATGGGCTGAGGTGCAGAAATAAAAACTGCAAATCACATACAAATGGAAACTTAAGAAGGTGAACATCTATGTGACGACGGCTTGAGGCTGGGGCTGGGGCTGGGGCTGGGGCTGGGGCTGTGACGCAGGTTAAGGGAGGTAAATCGCCCCACGTAAGTGGGAGGTGCGGTGCATCTGACTCAGGGCTCATGGCCTGTCCCGTCGCCCTTCATCCTCTGACCCTGGAGGCAGTGAGGGTGCCGTGTTACCACGATGCCACATTCGCTACGTCCCGCAAGTTAGTTCCCATCCCCCCTCTCTCACCCTCCCTCTCCGAGCGCCTCCACTGTCACCCTCCCTCTCCACCTCTGCCGCCTTTCTCTCCCACCTTGGCTTCCCCAACCGCCTCCACTGTCACCCTCCCTCTCCACCCCTGCCGCCTTCCTCTCCCACCCTGGCTTCCCCAACCGCCTCCACTGTCACCCTCCCTCTTCATGCCACCCCCCCCCCACCCCCACTCTTCCCACCCGGCAGCAGTGGCCCCAGGATCTACGTCCTACGTATAGGATTTCCCGAGGTGACTGCCTAGCAGTGGCGGTGGGGTTGGAAGCGGGGTCATTGCCCGCAAAACACTATTGACATGGACTTTAATTCAATTTTACTGTGGCGCCAAGTGTCAGCTTAGACCATTTCATTTACACTTCTCCCCCCCCCCCCTACCCCACAACCCCATCTCGCCGCCCCTCATCGCCTCTCCAATTGCAAGTTCCCTCCATACATCATAGGCAAGACGAGACGCCAAAGCGGGTAACGGGGTGAGGGTGGCGGGGGGTGGGGGGGGGGGGGGGGTGGCATGAAGAGGGAGGGTGACAGTGGAGGCGGTTGGAGAGCCAGGGTGGGAGAGGAAGGCGGCAGGGGTGGAGAGGGAGGGTGACAGTGGAGGCGCTTGGAGAGGGAGGGTGAGAGAAGGGGGAGGGGAGGGGCCAGGCACAGATTACAATGACGCTCTGTGGCCTGAGGGGGCATCTTTCATCCCACCGTGATGCGGCAGGGCGTGCGCGGAATGCGTCCTACCACGTCGCCGAATTGTCCGTGGGATTTATGCAAATCGAGCGCTTCCGGTTCCGGTGGGAATCCCGCCCACCCTCAAAGTGGAAACATTGCAATGATGTTGTGTGGTGATAAAATAAGTTTTTCGTTTTTCTAGAAGTGCATGCTAAACATGTTTGATTACTTGTAGCGATCTCATCGCTATAATTTCAATTTTGTTAGGACCTATTTTAATTGTAAAAGGTTTCTTCCTATTTAAACAGAAACATGGCTTCACCAACTGCATCTGATGCTGAAAGAGAATATAACTTTTTCAGCGATCAATTTCAAATGTCTTTTTATACGGAATAATATTTGTTTTTTCTTGTACCGAATCCTCACTTTCACGGGATATCTAGATTATAGTGTAACAGTCCCCGGCGCTGGGTGCACCTCGGTATCTATCCATTGCCTCCGACAGAACTACACCCAAAGGAAATATCAGCGCACCGACCAGCCTCATACGTCACTGCGCATGACTGAACCGTTATGACCCCATCAGTAATGACAGACATTTGGGAGGTTTTTTTCTTAGAATCTTGGAAGAGTGGAGAAATTTATATCCTTTTCTCCGTGGCAATTTTGCGCTTGGCTATTGCTTTCTCTTTATCTTTAAATCTGATTCTGATGTCAAGAAAAAAAAATACCAGTGTAATGATTAAAGTAAAAAAAACCTAAAAAAAAAGTCCAGCTTTCAACGTGTCCGTTGTCTGGTGTATGTATTATAGTATTATATAAAACCGTCGTAGGAATCAGCCTATTTAAAGCTAGACGGATTCATACGATATAACTAATATATTTCTACCCCCGGTCCATTTCTCTGACTACTTCCCATTACATGCAGAATAATTGTCCACCGCCTCCTCTGACCCCCGACACGTCATCCAGTCCCTGTCCCTCCCTCCCCCCCTATCCCTTGGCAAAAGCAAAGTGGGGCCACGCCCACATGCCTGGGTGGCAATATTTATGTCCAAACGAGGGCCGCGATCCTATCTCGAGTCGCCCCCATTCCTCCAGGCTGCCTGCCCCGAAGGCCCGCCACTCTGTTTGGGCCAATGCCAATAGCTATTTCGGCCATCCAAGTTAGTTTCGACAAACGACGCCAGAGGCGTTCTCCCCCGTGGCCGCCCCACACCACGTCATCTGCTCAGCCCGTACCAGGCACCAAGCTTGCTCTCAAACCACCAATACCCACCACCCTCCCCCTGCCCTCCCCCCCCCCCCCCCGCAACTTTCCACCCCATCTCCCAGGCGGCTCCATCGCCTCAGACTGCCCCATACAGACCCAAGGCAGTAACCCCGGTGACAAAGTCTCGCGAAGGCGGGTTTCAATTTATCAAGGCGCGGTATAGACATTGGACAACAAAATCGATGGCACTGTGGTGGTGTGGGAAGTAACGACGGTGCGGGAGACCCCCTAGCGGAGGTTTAGGACATTTTTTGGGGCAAACTTGGTATCCGCCGTGGAATCCGAGCAATGCCTTGCGAGCTGCCGCATTGTATCGGATGCAATCATTACGCAATACGAAACCAAGTAATAAACAAGTAAAAGTGACACGGTAATGAAACTTCGATTCCTGTGCAACTCAACGATCATACGTCTATAAGGGTACACCGGTTGTTATGTTTTTTATTGGCGTGTCATGCTCGAAGCATGATTGGTCAATAACTGGGTACCAATTATAGGTAATAAGCCGACTCAGCCCCATTGTAAAACATTTAAACACAGGCCATCATCACAATGACGTCATTGTCATTGCCACATCGTACCTTCATGATCTCGCTCTTACTCTGTCTCATATTTGATGTTCAGTCACGTGGCACCAATCAGTTCCATGTGTGCACCAGACATGGGGTGATTACATTGTAAATGTAATCGATTACGATTACGACTACTTGGAAATTTCATGATTACGATTACGATTACGATCCAGCCCACGCCTACCCACCCAATAACACATGTGGCTCAGGACCAACCCTAGTTATCCAATGCAAACAAGATTAGCATGGGATGATTAACTTTTATGTCTGCTTATGTCTCGGATGGGACAGGAAGGACCGGAAGGGTAGGAGGGGGGGGGGGTGGTCGGTAGGGGGGCGTCTCTACAGCAGGACTGCCGTGTCCAATTTTCATTTATGATACTGGCGACATAGAAGGTGTAAAGCTCAGTTTGGAGACTGAAACAGCCCGAGTGAAAATTGTAAAGTAATCATCAAAAGTAATCATGATTACGATTACATTAGCAATGTAAGCGATTACGATTACGATTACATTGCCTTTAAAACCAATTACAATCGATTACGATTACTGATTATGATTACGCTATGTCTGGTGTGCCCATAACAGCGATATAAATAAGTCGCCAAACAGAACAAGGATTTATCGGTCAGCAACCTTTCGGGAAGACAAAAAAGCTGGCTCAGAAAAACGCATATAATAAATCAATTTCCGCAATGAAAGTTTCTATAATTATTGCTTCCCACATTTCAATCGGCGAATCACGCCGCCGGAGATGTCTTGATGGTAACACAAATAAAGACGTCAAACAGCTCTTGAGCCATGAAAACAAACTGCTATAGAAATCGCACGTTACCTTCACCCCGGCCCCCCGCTAACCACCCAGACCCAGTCCCCCCGCGCGACTCCCCCCACCACCCTCCACCCCCGGTTTTCCAACTGCATGTCGCCTCACAAAGTACAGCGGTCCATTGCTTTCCGTGCCACGCACACCCCATGCCGTCTCCCCGAGGAGGAGACAAAGGGATGGCATTCCCGCTCCTTATGCCTCCCTTCAACCATTGGTCACGGGATCAATAACTATTGATCCATAACTATCGATTGAGCGCCGAGCTTAGCACAACATCCCGCGAGACTGAGAACAATGGCCGCCCACCTCATGTCTTTGTTCATCTTCATCAGGCAGATAAGTGGTTTACTCCGTTGCGCCACTGTCATGTCTTTAGGTGCCTTGTCTGTGGTCCTAAGTGGGTCGAACAACATCTCAGCTAAGGGTTCCTTCCAAGAAGGTTTCATCGCATTCATAACCATGTATCTCCAGGATAATCCCCACCATTGTTCGCACCATTAGGCCTCAGATCGAGGAATATATTTAGATCGAGGGAGGTTTATCCCGGAATATGACACAAATGTACTCATCTGCACAAAGTGATATCCCATGCATTGTTCAATCATTGGACTGTAATAACACGTAATAACACGGTCAAAGCTCCCGGTGTTCTCTTGTAGCAACATCTTCAATTATTTTGGGATTTGCTTTTGTACGCATTTATATTCATACTGATTTGTTTACGGACTGACCGAGATGCCTGTTGGCTCATCTTAGGTGCCGTAGTGCATCGGTACTCTCACGTAGTTACCAACTCACAAAGCTTCGTCTACATGTACTTCATCATGTAGCTACGTGCACGTGTACTTCGTCATGTAGCTACGTGCACATGTACTTCGTCATGTAGCTACGTACACGTGTACTTCGTCATGTAGCTACGTGCACATGTACTTCGTCATGTAGCTACGTACACGTGTACTTCGTCATGTAGCTACGTGCACATGTACTTCGTCATGTAGCTACGTGCACATGTACTTCATCATGTAGCTACGTGCACGTGTACTTCGTCATGTAGCTACGTGCACGTGTACTTCGTCATGTAGCTACGTGCACATGTACTTCATGATGTAGCTACGTGCACGTGTACTTCGTCATGTAGCTACGTGCATATGTACTTCGTGATGTAGCTACGTGCACGTGTACTTCGTCATGTAGCTACGTGCACATGTACTTCGTCATGTAGCTACGAGCACGTGTACTTCGTCATGTAGCTACGTGCACATGTACTTCGTCATGTAGCTAAGTGTACATGTACTTCGTCATGTACCTACGTGCACATGTACTTCGTCATGTAGCTACGTACACGTGTACTTCGTCATGTAGCTACGTACACGTGTACTTCGTCGTGTAGCTACGTGCACGTGTACTTCGTCATGTAGCTACGTGCACATGTACTTCATCATGTAGCTACGTGCACGCGTACTTCATCATGTAACTACGTGCACGTGTACTTCGTCATGTAGCTACGTGCACATGTACTTCGTCATGTAGCTACGTGCACATGTACTTCGTCATGTAGCTAAGTGTACATGTACTTCGTCATGTAGCTAAGTGTACATGTACTTCGTCATGTAGCTACGTGCACGTGTACTTCGTCATGTAGCTACGTGCACGTGTACTTCGTCATGTACCTACGTGCACATGTACTTCATCATGTAGCTACGTGCACGTGTACTTCGTCATGTACCTACGTGCACGTGTACTTCGTCATTAAGCTACGTGCACATGTACTTCGTGATGTAGCTACGTGCACATGTACATCGTGAAGTAGCTAGGTGCACATGTACTTCGACATGTAGCTACGTGCACATGTACTTCGTCATGTAGCTACGGGCACATGTACTTCGTCATGTAGCTACGTGCACATGTACTTCGTCATGTAGCTACGTGCACATGTACTTCGTCATGTAGCTACGTGCACATGTACTTCGTCATGTAGCTACGTGCACATGTACTTCGTCATGTAGCTACGGGCACATGTACTTCGTCATGTAGCTACGGGCACATGTACTTCGTCATGTAGCTACGTGCACATATACTTCGTCATGTAGCTACGGGCACATGTACTTCGTCATGTAGCTACGTGCACATGTACATCGTCAAGTAGCTAGGTGCACATGTACTTCGACATGTAGCTACGTGCACATGTACTTCGTCATGTAGCTACGGGCACATGTACTTCGTCATGTAGCTACGTGCACATGTACTTCGTCATGTAGCTACGTGCACATATACTTCGTCATGTAGCTACGTGCACATGTACTTCGTCATGTAGCTACGTACACATGTACTTCGTCATGTAGCTACGGCCACATGTACTTCGTCATGTAGCTACGTGCACATGTACTTCGTCATGTAGCTACGTGCACATGTACTTCGTCATGTAGCTACGTACACATGTACTTCGTCATGTAGCTACGTACACATGTACTTCGTCATGTAGCTACGTGCACATGTACTTCGTCATGTAGCTACGTGCACATGTACTTCGTCATGTAGCTACGTGCACATGTACTTCGTCATGTAGCTACGTACACATGTACTTCGTCATGTAGCTACGTGCACATGTACTTCGTCATGTAGCTACGTGCACATGTACTTCGTCATGTAGCTACGTACACATGTACTTCGTCATGTAGCTACGTACACATGTACTTCGTCATGTAGCTACGTGCACATGTACTTCGTCATGTAGCTACGTGCACATGTACTTCGTCATGTAGCTACGGGCACATGTACTTCGTCATGTAGCTACGTGCACATGTACTTCATCATGTAGCTACGTACACGTGTACTTTGTCATGTAGCTACGTACACGTGTACTTCGTCATGTGCACATGTACATCGTCATTAAGCTACGTGCACATGTACTTCGTCATGTAGCTAAGTGCACATGTACTTCGTCATGTAGCTACGTGCACATGTACTTCGTCATTAAGCTACGTGCACATGTACTTCGTCATGTAGCTACGTGCACATGTACTTCGTCATGTAGCTACGTGCACATGTACTTCGTCATTAAGCTACGTGCACATGTACTTCGTCATGTAGCTACGTGCACATGTACTTCGTCATTAAGTTACGTGCACATGTACTTCGTCATGTAGCTACGTGCACATGTACTTCGTCATGTAGCTACGTGCACATGTACTTCGTCATGTAGCTACGTGCACATGTACTTCGTCATGTAGCTAAGTGCACATGTACTTCGTCATGTAGCTACGTGCACATGTACTTCGTCATTAAGCTACGTGCACATGTACTTCGTCACGTAGCTACGTGCACATGTACTTCGTCATATAGCTACGTGCACATGTACTTCGTCATGTAGCTACGTGCACATGTACTTCGTCATGTAGCTACGTGCACATGTACTTCGTCATTAAGCTACGTGCACATGTACTTCGTCATTAAGCTACGTGCACGTGTACTTCGTCATGTAGCTACGTGCACATGTACTTCGTAATGTAGCTACGTGCACATGTACTTCGTCATGTAGCTACGTGCACATGTACTTCGTCATGTAGCTACGTGCACATGTACTTCGTCATTAAGCTACGTGCACATGTACTTCGTCATGTAGCTACGTGCACGTGTACTTCGTCATGTAGCTACGTGCACATGTACTTCGTCATGTAGCTACGTGCACATGTAATTCGTCATTAAGCTACGTGCACGTGTACTTCGTCAAGTAGCTAAGTGCACATGTACTTCGTCATGTAGCTACGTGCACATGTACTTCGTCATGTAGCTACGTGCACGTGTACTTCGTCATGTAGCTACGTGCACATGTACTTCGTCATGTAGCTAAGTGCACATGTAATTCGTCATTAAGCTAAGTGCACATGTAATTCGTCATTAAGCTACGTGCACGTGTACTTCGTCAAGTAGCTAAGTGCACATGTACTTCGTCATGTAGCTACGTGCACGTGTACTTCGTCATGTAGCTAGGTGCACGTGTACTTCGTCATGTAGCTACGTGCACATGTACTTCGTCATGTAGCTACGTGCACATGTACTTCGTCATGTAGCTACGTGCACATGTACTTCGTCATGTAGCTACGTACACGTGTACTTCGTCATGTAGCTACCTACACGTGTACTTCGTCATGTAGCTACGTGCACATGTACTTCGTCATGTAGCTACGTGCATATGTACTTCGTCTTGTAACTACGTACACGTGTACTTCGTTATGTAGCTACGTACACGTGTACTTCGTCATGTAGCTACGTGCACATGTACTTCGTCTTGTAGCTACGTGCACGTGTACTTCGTCATGTAGCTACGTGCACATGTACTTCGTCATGTAGCTACATGCACATGTACTTCGTCATGTAGCTACGTGCACGTGTACTTCGTCATGTACCTACGTGCACGTGTACTTCGTCATTAAGCTACGTGCACATGTACTTCGTGATGTAGCTACGTGCACATGTACATCGTCAAGTAGCTAGGTGCACATGTACTTCGACATGTAGCTACGTGCACATGTACTTCGTCATGTAGCTACGGGCACATGTACTTCGTCATGTAGCTACGTGCACATGTACTTCGTCATGTAGCTACGTGCACATGTACTTCGTCATGTAGCTACGTGCACATGTACTTCGTCATTAAGCTACGTGCACATGTACTTCGTCATGTAGCTACGTGCACATGTACTTCGTCATTAAGCTACGTGCACATGTACTTCGTCATGTAGCTACGTGCACATGTACTTCGTCATGTAGCTACGTGCACATGTACTTCGTCATGTAGCTACGTGCACATGTACTTCGTCATGTAGCTAAGTGCACATGTACTTCGTCATGTAGCTACGTGCACATGTACTTCGTCATTAAGCTACGTGCACATGTACTTCATCACGTAGCTACGTGCACATGTACTTCGTCATATAGCTACGTGCACATGTACTTCGTCATGTAGCTACGTGCACATGTACTTCGTCATGTAGCTACGTGCACATGTACTTCGTCATTAAGCTACGTGCACATGTACTTCGTCATTAAGCTACGTGCACGTGTACTTCGTCATGTAGCTACGTGCACATGTACTTCGTAATGTAGCTACGTGCACATGTACTTCGTCATGTAGCTACGTGCACATGTACTTCGTCATGTAGCTACGTGCACATGTACTTCGTCATTAAGCTACGTGCACATGTACTTCGTCATGTAGCTACGTGCACGTGTACTTCGTCATGTAGCTACGTGCGCATGTACTTCGTCATGTAGCTACGTGCACATGTAATTCGTCATTAAGCTACGTGCACGTGTACTTCGTCAAGTAGCTAAGTGCACATGTACTTCGTCATGTAGCTACGTGCACATGTACTTCGTCATGTAGCTACGTGCACGTGTACTTCGTCATGTAGCTACGTGCACATGTACTTCGTCATGTAGCTAAGTGCACATGTAATTCGTCATTAAGCTAAGTGCACATGTAATTCGTCATTAAGCTACGTGCACGTGTACTTCGTCAAGTAGCTAAGTGCACATGTACTTCGTCACGTAGCTACGTGCACGTGTACTTCGTCATGTAGCTAGGTGCACGTGTACTTCGTCATGTAGCTACGTGCACATGTACTTCGTCATGTAGCTACGTGCACATGTACTTCGTCATGTAGCTACGTGCACATGTACTTCGTCATGTAGCTACGTACACGTGTACTTCGTCATGTAGCTACCTACACGTGTACTTCGTCATGTAGCTACGTGCACATGTACTTCGTCATGTAGCTACGTGCATATGTACTTCGTCTTGTAACTACGTACACGTGTACTTCGTTATGTAGCTACGTACACGTGTACTTCGTCATGTAGCTACGTGCACATGTACTTCGTCTTGTAGCTACGTGCACGTGTACTTCGTCATGTAGCTACGTGCACATGTACTTCGTCATGTAGCTACATGCACATGTACTTCGTCATGTAGCTACGTGCACGTGTACTTCGTCATGTACCTACGTGCACGTGTACTTCGTCATTAAGCTACGTGCACATGTACTTCGTGATGTAGCTACGTGCACATGTACATCGTCAAGTAGCTAGGTGCACATGTACTTCGACATGTAGCTACGTGCACATGTACTTCGTCATGTAGCTACGGGCACATGTACTTCGTCATGTAGCTACGTGCACATGTACTTCGTCATGTAGCTACGTGCACATGTACTTCGTCATGTAGCTACGTGCACATGTACTTCGTCATGTAGCTACGTGCACATGTACTTCGTCATGTAGCTACGTACACATGTACTTCGTCATGTAGCTACGGGCACATGTACTTCGTCATGTAGCTACGTGCACATATACTTCGTCATGTAGCTACGGGCACATGTACTTCGTCATGCAGCTACGTGCACATGTACATCGTCAAGTAGCTAGGTGCACATGTACTTCGACATGTAGCTACGTGCACATGTACTTCGTCATGTAGCTACGGGCACATGTACTTCGTCATGTAGCTACGTGCACATGTACTTCGTCATGTAGCTACGTGCACATATACTTCGTCATGTAGCTACGTGCACATGTACTTCGTCATGTAGCTACGGGCACATGTACTTCGTCATTAAGCTACGTGCACGTGTACTTCGTCATGTAGCTACGTGCACATGTACTTCGTCATGTAGCTACGTGCACATGTACTTCGTCATGTAGCTACGTGCACATGTACTTCGTCATGTAGCTACGTGCACATGTACTTCGTCATTAAGCTACGTGCACATGTACTTCGTCATGTAGCTACGTGCACGTGTACTTCGTCATGTAGCTACGTGCACATGTACTTCGTCATGTAGCTACGTGCACATGTAATTCGTCATTAAGCTACGTGCACGTGTACTTCGTCAAGTAGCTAAGTGCACATGTACTTCGTCATGTAGCTACGTGCACATGTACTTCGTCATGTAGCTACGTGCACGTGTACTTCGTCATGTAGCTACGTGCACATGTACTTCGTCATGTAGCTAAGTGCACATGTAATTCGTCATTAAGCTAAGTGCACATGTAATTCGTCATTAAGCTACGTGCACGTGTACTTCGTCAAGTAGCTAAGTGCACATGTACTTCGTCATGTAGCTACGTGCACGTGTACTTCGTCATGTAGCTAGGTGCACGTGTACTTCGTCATGTAGCTACGTGCACATGTACTTCGTCATGTAGCTACGTGCACATGTACTTCGTCATGTAGCTACGTGCACATGTACTTCGTCATGTAGCTACGTACACGTGTACTTCGTCATGTAGCTACCTACACGTGTACTTCGTCATGTAGCTACGTGCACATGTACTTCGTCATGTAGCTACGTATATATGTACTTCGTCTTGTAACTACGTACACGTGTACTTCGTCATGTAGCTACGTACCCGTGTACTTCGTCATGTAGCTACGTGCACATGTACTTCGTCTTGTAGCTACGTGCACGTGTACTTCGTCATGTAGCTACGTGCACATGTACTTCGTCATGTAGCTACATGCACATGTACTTCGTCATGTAGCTACGTGCACATGTACTTCGTCATGTAGCTACGTGCACATGTACTTCGTCATGTAGCTACGTGCACGTGTACTTCGTCATGTAGCTACATGCACGTGTACTTCGTCATGTAGCTACGTGCATATGTACTTCTTCATGTAGCTACGTACAAGTGTACTTCGTCATGTAGCTACGTGCACGTGTACTTCGTCTTGTAGCTACGTGCACGTGTACTTCGTCATGTAGCTACGTGCACGTGTACTCTGCCATGTGCAAGCGCACGCACGTACCTTCGTACGTATGCTTACCTACTTACGTTAACTATGTCGTAGTTGTGTACTTACGTTCTCAAACAATTACTCTCGCTATAAATATAGTCAGCCAGCTTTTGGATGCCAACCTTTTGTTGGGGGTTTTTATGTTATTGTTACATAACAATAATGTGTGATTATATTGGATGACCACCATTATCGTGTTGTCCTTGCAGTGTGTCGGGGCGAGCGGCAAGTGTTTCAGCACCACCCAGTGCTGCAAGGGATTTGTCTGCGCCGCTTTTGACGACTACTTCGGTGAGTAATGCGCTGTACCTTCTCTATATTGCCGCTTGGTTTGGTACAGTAACAGCTAAACTACCTCAGTGTGGTGTTACTCAAGACCTAACTCTGTTTCACACCTTGATCAAACCCGCCAGGTACTCGGCAGGATATCGCACACGTGGTTCAAATATCCCATCGTCATGATCAGCCATGGATACAGATTTATAATGTGAAGAAATCTTATAGAACTATTTTATTAAGTTTTGATAACAGTATTCCAGCCTCTTTATTAAAGCGATTACAATCAAGGTAAAAATATCTTTCTTACAACTGCCACGAAGATGGTACCAATGAACCAGGACCGGCATCATTAGCTTTGCCGTCATCATGAACGGCGTTAGTAATCTCAGTACTAATACCATTGCTTTAATACAATGATATGTAGATATTTAGTACCATTGCGAATAAATTACACCGTTAATAGTATTAATATTGCATCATTAGTTTCAGGGGTATTATAGATGTCATTCGTGTCAATAATATCTTTAGATGTTCGTATCGTTAGCCGTATGAGCCTGCAAGCATTCGTAGAAATACAATCAATATAGTCATTACCATTAGTACACTTAGCATTGTTGAGTGTGGTTAAAGGTACCATCGCTGTTGTTAATATTGCTGGAACTCTTCCTGTTATTAGCTGCATAAATATCATTATCATAATTAAGATCTTTAGTACCATTATAGCTATAATACAGTGTTCCTGATAACTTAGCTGCACATTCCCTTATACATGTGTAGATATAATCTACGGTTGACCCTGTTCTGCACACACCTCTGCACCGTGTTTCCCACTTCTAATGAGCCCTGTTTGGCGTTATAAATGGTTTGGATGACAGTCAGGTGCTAGAACAGACTGGACACCCATAATAAGAACATATAGCGCTAGGCTTGTCACGTATAAATCCACCGCAATGTCAAACATTGCTCGAAATGGGTCCAAAGACGGCTATATTCTCGCTTTGAGTCGAGCCTTTATAGGTGAAGGAAGAATGTTACCAGAGTGTACTTTGTAAAATGTTTCTGATTTTAACATGAGCTAAGGATGTATAAATGTTGTATGTCATTTGAAACCTCTGTTGTGGTGTAGTTGTATTATTGTTAGTATTTTGCCTATTATCGCCCTGATTACTCAGTGACTCATCGCCCTGAGTCACTCTCAGTAAGAGGTGCCAGAGACTGTCCATTGGTTCTCCCGCTCCAACCAACATCTCTCCTCCATCCTGTCATGGAATGCCTGAAATCCCTGACAAAGCATGAATCGTCACCTTTGCTTGTGTCTCTACTAAATTTAATTTATGGATCTCTGTCTCTGTCTTTGCCTCTCTTTCTGTTGCCTTCCCCTGCGGATCAAGATGGCAGGAAAGAAGGTCAGTTTTCGATTCTCATTGATGAAAGTTATCGCAATCGATGCACCAAATCATCTTGCAGTGCACAGTGGGCGATAATAGGGCCACTTATATTGTGTCGTATATTTATTTTCCTTCTCGTGTTCCTAATTAAGTTATTTTGAATCGGATGTTAACGATAATATAACTAACTACAGCTCAGGGTTATCTGGAATCGCACATTTAGTTTATTCGAAACGTGTATTGAATCGAATGATGGGAAATACTGTGCATGGGTTCAGTCCGTGGTAACAGGGCAGGAATATTACTTTTCATTTTCAGACGCGTCATGCCCATGGAATAATCAAACGTGGGTGAGAACAATAAGAGCGGGTATCTGACCAAGCCAATTCCGGGCACAATAAATTAATATAGGGACTATAGTTTTGCTATGATGGCATGACCAACGGTGGTTTGCATTGCCGCTGATGTTACGTTTCTTACCCCGCGTGTCCGTCCCTTATGGGATGAGAGAAGGAGCAACTGCCAGGGGGATCTAGGACTTATAAAAAAAAAGGGGCCAGGCGCCATATTTGATGGAATGACAATACTCGTTAATGTTCTGAGCGAATATTCCTCTGCGCTATGACCTCACATCTATCATACTGCCGCTCGTCAGAGAAGCCCATTCATGTAGCATGATGTGGCGTATGTAGGCTTCACCACCAAACAACCAAAGCATTACATGAGATTCCTTTTTTATATGAAAAGATTAAATTTTTGAAAATAGGAATGGGAACTTTAACGACATGCTACATGCCTCGGCCATGAAGAGCAAAGGTTATTTGCGAGAGGCCTTCCGCCACGCCCCTTCGTGTCACTCCTTAATTCGAAATCCCCGAGACTTCACCAGCGCCACCTGGTGTATGTCCACCGGTGCCTCGTTATCGGCAGACTTGATACGCAATTGGCTGTTTGCTGCGGAATTCGTCTCACTTTGTGTCGCAGTCGGAGATGCGATCTCTGCCAGAGGCGGTGATCGATGACTGGGAGGCTCCCCGCCCGACGCCCTTTGTGACGTACTTCCGGGCAAGGAGACACAGCGAGCGGCATGGGCTAGACATCGGACGACCTCTGACGGGAAATATTGAACGTTTGCGGTCGGGTTCACGATGTCGTATATCAAGCAGGGATGTCCGAGATACCACTTGGCTTTAGAACTCATGAGTTACCCGGCGCCTTGTGTGAGCATTAGGGTTGCGGGACTGTGTTATAGGGGGCAGGGGGCAGGGGGCAGGCGGAGGGGAGGAGGGGTGGGGGGGGGAGGGGGTATTTCGGTGACTTGCGCTAATACATACCATCCTTCTTTGTTGTGAATAGAAAACAGAAAGAAGCCATAAAAAGCATTATTGGAAAGCAATTTTTATTGGGACGAACTTGGAGATATATTGCAAAGGCGGCAATAAAAGGCACAACAGCACAAAGGGTTCGAAGATCAATTGCGTAAACACAAATCCATGACCTTGCTGGGGCAATCTGAGCAGAGATAAACTAGACTAATGTCAATTGGACTGCGAGAACGCCAATTTGGCAAGTGCTTGTAAAGCCAAACAGGATTTTACAGACAGTTGGTAGGTTGATTGGTTGTTTAAAGTAGGCCGCTTTAACCTCTGTATAGCGACTGTGAGAAGGGTCTAAGTGGAGATGAGCCAAGTCTCCCGGTGATGCACCCTACTGCTTGCGGAGAAGGACAAGTGGTCTTTATCCTGCACCGCTTTGGCTGACCTAGTTGTACATACTCGACAATAACCGAAGGCTCTACCTCCCAGGCCAGGGGGTGATTGCATTGGGAGGCCAATGTCAGAAGGCCCAATCAAGTAGAAAACCCACATGGGGCTGAGGGAATACACACGCGCACTGAGACGGGTTGCCTCTTATTATCATGGTTGACTGGAGTGGCATGTTCTGCTGCTTCATTCCAGTCTTGTCGTTGACTTTACAGGTGAGAACCCCGAGGTTCCCGGCGTCTGCGTCAAGGAGAAGGACCTGAGCCCCTGTTACAGCGACAAGGACTGCCGAGCGGCGTCCAAGTGCCTCTCGCTGGGCCGCGGCGGCGAGAACTACTGCGTGCCCCGACCGGAGCCGGAGGAAACGGTGGCGCAAGCCTTGGAGGAGAAGATTCTTGGCAAGAGCATGGGACGCGGCAACTTCCGCAAGCCTGGTGGTGACATAGGTGAGTACGGAAGCCTGGTGGTGACATAGGTGAGTACGGAAGCCTGGTAGTGACATAGGTGAGTACGGAAGCCTGGTGGTGACATAGGTGAGTACGGAAGCCTGGTAGTGACATAGGTGAGTACGGAAGCCTGGTGGTGACATAGGTGAGTACGGAAGCCTGGTGGTGACATAGGTGAGTACGGAAGCCTGGTGGTGACATAGGTGAGTACGGAAGCCTGGTGATGACATAGGTGAGTACGGAAGCCTGGTGGTGACATAGGTGAGTACGGAAGTCTGGTAGTGACATAGGTGAGTACGGAAGCCTGGTGGTGACATAGGTGAGTACGGAAGCCTGGTGGTGACATAGGTGTGTACGGAAGCCTGGTGATGACATAGGTGAGTACGGAAGCCTGGTGGTGACATAGGTGAGTACGGAAGCCTGGTGATGACATAGGTGAGTACGGAAGCCTGGTGGTGAAATAGGTTTATTACGGAAGCCTGGTGGTGACATAGGTGAGTACGGAAGCCTGGTAGTGACATAGGTGAGTACCGAAGCCTGTTGGTGACATAGGTGAGTACGGAAGCCTGGTGGTGACATAGGTGAGTACGGAAGCCTGTTGGTGACATAGGTGAGTACGGAAGCCTGGTGGTCAGTACGGAAGCCTAATAGAGATAACGGTTATTGCGGAAGCCGTGAAACGACAACAGCATGACCAGGGCCCATTCATTTACTTAGTGCAGGCAGACACAGTTGTAATTAGGATATTTATTTATCTGCGAATAATAGCGTTATAAGTGAATAATGGGATTTACACACCGCAAAAATAAACCCACCAGACCAGAATCGCTATTATGGTCCAGGTCCGGTCCAGGTCCTTCATAGGATGCGAAATCGGGGTATAATATCGATAAAAAGTCCGTTGTAACGAGTCTAGGGGGACCTGGGCGCCCCAGTCAGTGCAAGGCGGACCAGATGGCCTCCGCTGGGGATAGATTCTCTCGGTATGTCATCATAAAAGTGACTCATAATGGCATTTTTGTCCATAAACAAATTTGATTGCGTCATGTTTTATGGTATTAGAAGGACCACGGGATCATATGATTGCCTGTGTTTGTGTTTTAGGACTGCAGCAATACTAACAGGAGAAGCGCTAAGCGAAGTTAGGGCCATATAGTCTAATAACAACGTATCATATAATCGTATTATAATTTTGCTTCTTCCATATATTCATGTTGCCGACAAATTTATGATGTCTCTAAACGAGCGTCTGCGGCCATAATGCCAATGCTACCCGTTGTTTTATTTACTCCGTTTTTTTGTTCAGGAAAGTTTGACACAATCAACGCTTATTTTTCCGGTTCCGCTTTCATGGTTGCTGTGACTACGGTTTCATCCCAAATGTGAAGCACCCTTATATGAAGTATTTTTTTCATGTCATTTCCACAAAATAAAAAAATATGATGATTAATTCAAGGTTAATAATTATCGGTTCTTCTTTACTACTTCGGTGTTTAGGCGCGGACTGCAACGACGACACCGACTGCAAGGCGATATCCGTGACCAATGAGAAGCTGTGCTGTCAGCGCAGAAGCCGGGGCAGGCAGGCCGCGAAGAAGATCTGTGACCGCGTCACGCCCATCTCCAAATGTGTCATAAACCGGAAGTGAGAGTCAATCCGCAGCCACCGCCGTCGCGCATACGAACAGGTCAAAACTGTAGAAAGGCAGATCTGGCAGCCAGTTTCACAGTTGCTCTCGTACCATTATGAAAACATCCGTCGTCAGAGAAATATCGTCGTCGTCGTCTTCTATTGTCTTTTTGATTCTTAAATCGGATCGATTTGCTGCGGGATAGTTCTTTTCTTGAGCGCCGTGGCGTGTATATGTCCATCGGACCGCTGAATTGACAGACCCCTGACTAAGACCATCAACCGCAGGGGAATCAAACCTCAAATCGGCGACTGATGGTATGTTAATCGTGTGTATTATATGCAAGCTTTCTAGTTTATACATCAACTTTAATTATAATGCCTATGCCGATGTAGTCACTACATATTGATGTGAATAAGGAGTATTTACTAACAGCTTGTATAGTACACCTTCATACGCCGCATTGGCTCGTCATGTGTATGTGACATGCGCTAATTAATCCTTAGGCTGTAGCTTCTGGTGTATCGGGCCGAGACAAACAAAACATCTCACCATCGCGTATTACATTTGGTGGATATTTCACACAACATATGTCCTGTAGCGCTGTCAAGTTGTCAGTCGTTGTAGTTGAACCGACTACGGGGAGAGGGACAACGTCATGTATGAACCTATTTTATCTAAGTATCTTCGGCGTTTCATTTGTACTTTCATCGTTCGTATTAAATTAAAGACTGTGAAAATCGCACGGCAGTATCGTCTTACTCGGTGGTTGCTGGAGGCCAGCGTTGGGTACACGGATACCGTTTACTAGGTGAATAACATGACGAACAAGCAATAAACTTTTACGCAAGCGTTGAATTTTGATTACCTCTAATTTTTGGCATCAGAGACAAACTATTCTTAATATTGATATTAGTATCTTAATAGAAAAACTACTATTTTCTATCAATCGGTTTATTGTCGCAAGAATACACGCTACATTCACTCACTTTAATTTAAGCGACAATATATTACTGCTGCAAGAGCCGAAGCAAATCACGCATTGGCTCAATCTAGATACGGTATCTTAATTTGCATCTTAATTAACAGTTAAAAATTATATTGGTTCTCAATAAGCTGTGAGGAAAGAGACTTCAGTTAATCTAAAAAGGCAGTGCCATCTGATTATATGGGATGATAGCCTGCAGAGATAAGATATAATATGGAATCCTACGGGGGTCGTGGCGGAGTATACCTAATTAAAAATAAATATTGCTCACATAAACATAATTAATAGCAACCAAAAACAATTCTGCACATTTGTAAGCAGAAACATATAAAATGCCAGAAGGCAAGAGATCAAATGAAGCAAAGCGGACGAGAGGTCCCCCGGCTAATGCCCGTCAGACAATGGCATTTGTCTCGCGAATTTTGATGACGTGGTACACAAAAGATCAAGACTAACCCAGAGGAGAGGCACCAGATTGGATACAAAGGTGTCTTATCAACATGTTGCAGCAGCATTTATTACATTCCATATAATTATGTGTACATGTACACTTAGAATCTTCTTTCTTTATTAAATTCCGGTAACGTAGAAAAATATTATATTTTAGGGACTTTAAACGTAGAATGTTTAGGTTTTGCATTTTGATACCCATGAAAGTTTGATATAGTGATAAAGTAAACATTTCTTTAACAATTATCACTACCGATCATGTGTCGAGAATACATCCAGGAAATGCTGCTTTATAGATGGACAATTGTTGCACGAGCAGCTGCCACTCTGCTGCCTCTACCCCAACGCTCAAGGCGATCCGAGTAGCTCAGTCAAATAAGGTGGACACGTTTCCAGGCGGGTTGCACATTTTGCAACTGTACAGCCAAACCGCTGTCATTCAACAACCTTCAGACCCAGTGACGGTCACCCCCGCACCCTCGACCCCCTTCCCCCGCCTCACTCCCCCCTTATTAGTCATCAGTTATCTCGGTTAATAAAATATGTATTAACTTTGGAATGAATAAACACAAATACCAATAAAACGTGTTTTGTACTCACGAGAAGTGATCAAGAGTTACTGCGCTGAAGTGGTTAAAGGTTCCCCGTGTGCAGCTCGGGAGTCGTTTGCTGCCTGCCCCTCGGACACCGTCCGTGAATCAAACACCCCCTCGAGACTGGTTATATATTTGGCCTCCCGTCTTTTCCCTTCGCCACTGAAGTTCCTTCATTGTATCGGAAATGATGCACCGAGGGAGCGTTGCACTAGAGTCTCGCGCCGTGGAATCTTACATTTCAAAATTGCTACGTGGGAAAGAACAAAATATTACATGTAATATAATTTGAATAATAAGGTTTAGACCACCTTTGGTCAATAAAAAGACGGTTCTCCACCAATAATCGTCGTTTTATATCGCTTGTTGCCTCTGCTATGAAAGAAATTAAGGAGCCGACGACAACTTTAGCATGTAAAAGACAGGGTTGCTACCTCGTAACTCCTAGTGAAGCACTCCCCAGACTGCCTATAGAGTAGTGTTGGCATCGATGACGGGCAGCTAGCTACCCATGCTTATACGTACCTCCGTGACTACCGCGTCAGTCTTACGGGAGATATATTTACTTACTCCAATGGCGGATCCACGGAGGCGGGGAGGTAGTTGGGGAGGGGGAGTGGGGGGGTGGGGGCTGCAGGGGCAGGTTAATGCCCTTTTCGTGGAGCTTGGAGGCCCATTTTAATAAAGTTCGTACTCCATGTTATGTGTGTCCCTCCTCCCCTGCCCCCTTCCTCGGAGCCCTCATCCCATCCCCTCTAACGAGCCAGGCGACGACTGACAATTAATGTTGTCTAAATAAAGCTATTCATACAACCATTTTTTATACCAGATATATCTTGTCTTTCCGATGGAAATAATTTATTGATGTCTTTATTGTTACAGCATGAAGACAATTTCTGGTGCTAGTAAAGGTACATGAGAGGAAATTGGCTTTATTTTGTGTTACGTCAGTAATCTGGGGGAATTGTTGACGCTTCTTGCCACTTCAACATCAGGATGAAAATTTATGCAGATATGAAACACTTAACAATAAATATATCTAGCAATGCCTTCAAGATATTTCTACGAAACAATATCAAATTATTCCAGGAGAAAGGGGCAGTTTGGGCAACTTAAATTCAACAAAAATAACGCTCTTAATTACAATAAAAATGTTCTTCAATATTATGATAAAGAACTCAATGGTTGGCGCTTTAGCCAATTCTGGTCATATTGCGTCAATGGGAGAAGCAAGGGAAGAGCGGAGCCATGTCCTCGGGGTAACCCCCTACTCTTTGCGAAGAAGGACATGGAATTTTATCCTGCGACCATGCAGACATGGCGACAGCGGGGCTCGAACCACCGATTCACGAGCTGTCAGAGTAGGCTCTCAGGCGAGCGGCGCTCTAGCGCACTGAACTATTGGGCGCCCCAGTACACAATGGACGGAACATTCTGCATGTCTTAGCAACAACCAAGAGGCTTCCAAATTACACATATTATTATTATACATAGATATATATGTCTATAACATGGATACAAGTCGTTATACAGTACACTTCGGTTAAATGCAACTTCCGTTTGTCGGCCGAAAAAGTTGCAATTAACAGGGGTTGCGATTATCCGAAATTGGCAATTTTGACGGGTCAGAACGCACTACATGTCCATGTATGTACACCTATTGGGTTTATATGGGCATCAGATACATAAGTGTACAATAATGCGAGAAATCTGTGATTTTGAACAGCCGAACTGCTGGGGTATTTGCAGTTGTGAGACATTCTGGTCTTTGAGCCCGATGACTTCAACCTTGCCAGCGAGAGGGAGGTCTGTCCGCATCTCACATCACAGCTAGGAACAAACAACCCAAGTACAAAGGGGTTAGACACATTTTATTGCACATGCAGCTAAATTTCATGCATGTGGCTTGTGTTTGTTGGTGCAGCCTGTTAATCTGGCGATAGCAACAAAGCTGGAAAGGTGTTAAGTGTCAAGCGCATTGTCTCTATATGCCGGCTAACAACACCTGGGTTTGACCTCGAATGTTGCAATTATCTGAAGTTCCCGCCCATCTAAATTTGTGTTGCGATTAACCGAAGCTGTTAACTAGTAGTTTGGATAGTGTTTGGATTTGAAATTTGTTGCGATTAAGCGGAAGGTGCGATTAACCGAAGTGCGATTAAGTGGAGCGCACTGTATATATAATGTCATAGACCCAATAGACCAGGGGGCTTCCTGGCCCAGTTCCGCCTTCACTGACTTAACGCATTTCAACACAATTAAAGGTATATCATTTTGTGCTGGTGGCGCCGAATGTTCCATGATGCGGGACAAACCAGCTTGTCCAAGTCGGCCCACGTTGCATCAATCATAACGCCATCTTTCGAATCCATATCCCATGTCGAAGATACGTGGTTTTGAAGTAGAGCCGTAGGTTGTCGTATGTGTGTCTATAATACTTGCCGGCCTCGTTGATCCAGAGAAACTTCGTCATAATGGTCCTCTTGGCGTCAATATTGATTGCTGGGTACACAGCGGGTGGTCATTCCACACCCATGTAAGGCGTTTGGTCATCCTGCAATTGGGGGCGGTCCAATGGCGAGTCATCGCGCATCCGTGTAGGCTTTAGATCCCATTTTCAGTGAATTTAAAATTATGATGTTCGTGCGTCTGGCCATCAATGGGAAACTTTTTGTGGTGGAAAATTGATCAGAATGACGGATAAGGAATAAAGGATTTGGTCTCGAAATCGGAATTTTGTGAATGTTTGGCCGCCCATGTACCGGATGGTGGAACGTCTTCTAGCCAGGGACGGAACTAGGCTATTGGAAGGTAGGGTGGCTGCGACCGGGGGGGGGGAGGAGGGTTCTCTAATAAGAGGGTGTCTTTTTACAACCGGAAAATTCGACTTTAACAGTCCTGTATAATCGTTGGAAAGCCCGACTTTCCCTAGATCCGCCGCTGCCAGCAATGGTCAGCATGGTCAAACAGCGCATCGATGCGATGTTTGCAAAAGCTCGATGAGAATACTTAAATTACATCAAGATCCACTGCAAAGCCGTGCCATGATGAGCATGTAATACTTATCAAGAAACAGAAGCATGTAGGATGCATTCATACCTGACGCGTAACGGCGGTCGGCGGTTGTATGCAAATACCGCTTCGATCGCAACAAAATTAAAGGTTAGACCTAGTTTAGGCAGTTAGTGTCGTCACATTATTAAGTTAAAGGTTGGCCTCATTTAGTCAAGTAGCATTCTCACTTTATTAAGTTAAAGGTTAGCCTCATTTAGTCAAGTAGTGTTCTCACATTATTAAGTTAAAGGTTAGCCTCATCAGGGGCGGATCTAGGAATTTGCAAAGGGGGTGGGGTGGTTCTCTGAAAAGTTGCGACAGTGGGGGGGGGGGGGTACTCGAAGAACCCGACTTTAATCGTGTATGTTCAATTTCCCAGGGGGGAGGCGAGGTTGCAACCCCCCTAACCCCGTTTAGTTGAGTTCAAGCCAAGGACAAGTGTCCTTCACAATCTCAGCGTGAAAGCACGTGGGTTTGTGTTTCTCTATGACGTCATATTTTCGTCCGTCTGCACAGCCAGGAGACTATTACTGCTCCCTGCCACTTGGGCATTGTAACTTAATTGGGATTATAAGCGGGTAAGCTCAGGCAAATAATATGAAATAAAGTTGTATTGGCGTGTCACCACCTGTTCACAGTGCCAAACAAACTCTACAAACATGAACTTACGTGCTTCACCGGTGACCAGTATTTATTGTATTGGGTGGTGTTTATACAGTGCCTAATGTCCATGGTGTTTGGGTAGCGGATTTAACATTCGCGTGTCGCGATTACTTCTTCACACAGACAGATTATAACCCATCGTATGTTTTTTTCTCGGGAAGATATGTGTCATTATATGAAGCATATATGTAAACGTAATTAGTGTTGTTACGTATACCAGCCTGCACATTAAGCATATTAAGCTAACAAGCTCCATAGATATTAGGCGTAGAGCACCACCGAGCCAACACCATATAGTATTGGGCGCTGGCGAAGTATATAATTCGGTCTCCCAGCCCTGTTCGTTATGCCACACCTCTCGCGAGGTTTGGTCACGTGGTGGCATGATGTATGTGAGACCATGTCCGTAAGCTGCTCTCCATCTGAAGTAGTTGGCTTCAACCACGAGTCGAACCCGGCACGCCGGGGCCGCTCTGGGGCGTTCATGTCCCACTGCGGTGACTTCAAAATGTCACCCCTCTCATCCCGTACCCAAGCTCCCCGCACGGTGGCGCTACGCAAGCTCCGCTTTTACTGCTGCTGTCGGCCGGGGGCAAATTTCAAGATTCTTGAAAAACGGTCAAATCAGCTGTAATTTCTTGCGACATTATAGTTTTAAAGGATAAAAACAAATAACGAGCTTTGTGTAATTAATACAGCCAAAAACATCTTGTACCCTTTCAAAAAAGTTATAATTGTGACAGAACTCTTTCTTTTTATTACCTGATTTCATGTGTTATTAGGCTTAGGCTGGGCCCCAGCACTAATTTGTAGAAATGCGCGACGCATTTCTCCTATCAATATGCGCAGCGCCGCCCTGGCGAATGAGTGTGAAAAGGCATTGAAGACGAAGGCGACAACCGAGATATAATGGAGCCCTAGCGGAGTGAGTCGAAGGCAGAGAGTGCTCCTGGCCCCTTCTCCTCATCTTTCTCACTCCACCCCCCTTTTAGTCGAATACCCTAGCCGTAACTACCCACCACCCTGTCCTCCCCTCTTTGCTATCCCTCGCCCGGCCACCACCTTCTTCCTCAGTCCTATGCTACATTGCCTCACTCACCGCCCCCTTCGACGGTCAGCCTGCCAGCCATATCCTGTCCCCGTTCTCTTGCAAACCCATTTTATCAGTTTAACTGTTAACACTGTATAAAGCTTTAATTATGATTATATTTGATTTTGAATCAAAACATAAGTAAAAAGGTATATGTCATGGTAAAATGAATGAGAATAAAACATACATAAGCAAAATTTAGGGTTTGGTGGGTTATAGTGTGGTTAATGTTGGACCCAGCCACCGCATAAGGAGGCGAGCGGCCTCAGCGTGCCGGGGTTCGACTCATCATTTGCTTCCTGCCGGTCAATTGGAGCTAACTGGGCGGTGAATGTTTAAACTGTTGATTCCACCTTATTGTTTGGCTGGAAATTAACTTTGTCTATTGAATAGACAAATAGAATGCCTTTAGTAACATATTACAGTCTTAATTTACTCCATGAAATCGCTAAAAACGCATTGATTAAAGTAGCAACTGAAGATGATCCCAAAGAGTGTATAACTCTTTATGACAAGTTATATTACACTCTTTATGACAAGTTATATTACACTATTTATAACAAGTTAGATTACACTCTTTACAACAATTTAGATTACACTCATTTTCCGGCCTGCTTATTAGAGCTTTGCCCATGAGCGCTAGTTGGTTGGTTGGTTATTCAGGACGCTTTAACCACTTTTGGTCATATCGCGCCAATGGGAGAAGGAAGGGAGAGTGAAGCCATCCGGGGGTAACCCCCTACACTTTACGAAGAAAGACATGGGATCTTTATCCTGCGACCAAACTCTTTACGAAGAAAGACATGGGATCTTTATCCTGCGACCACGCAGACATGGCCACGAGCAGAGCTCGAACCATCGATCCACGTGCCGTTAGGCTCTCAGGTGACCAGAGCACTCAATGCGAGCGCTCTAACCCACTGAGCTATCGGGCCGGCCGTTGAGCGCTAGGAAAGCGCTGGAAAATGATTTCCAGGGGCGGATCTAAGAATTTGCAAAGGGGGGGGGGGGTACACCCTCAAAACGTGGGCCGGGGGGGGGGGGCTACTCTCTTAAAACGTGGGCCGGGGGGGGGGGGCAGTGCTTGAAGCTTGGTTGCAACCCCCCTAACCCCCCCCCCCCGCCCCTAGATCCGCCCTTGCTCATTCAGACCAGTAGTGGCTGTGTAGTATCGCGCCGTATCAAAGTCATTCCACCCTTCATACCAAATCGTATTGTCATGGCAACGTTTCAAAAAATTCGAATTAAAGCAATTAGAGATGTCCCTTTATCGAAACGCCCCGAGTAGACGGACCGTAGAGCGTTGGTAGTCACACAGCAGCTAGTCATACATCGATATATATCATGCTTTGAACAAAGGAGACTTGTCTTCAGGATTTACGAAACGAAACACGTTTTAAACACCAAATGTCCTATCCAGATTATGTACAGTCAGTTCAATACCATTACAATTTTCAATAATATACAATATTTTTCCCAGAGGAATAACCGATAAGTTCATTTCAGAGACGCTCACCCTCAAGGCAAATTATGTCCCCGTGGCTCTGCCTTATCAAAAACACATGTATCAGAGTTGAAATTTGATAAAGACCCTAAACGGCTGCGTTATGACGCGTCCTTTCGAATTCACGTCGAGAATAAAGGGATGTTAGTTGGACTGGCATACGACAGAGGGCGCTACTGGATGGTGGTACCGAACAGCGTGCCAGGTAATCACCAAGTCGGGTCCACCCCTGAGAGATACTTAACAAACAAAATGTTCTCCCAAACATTTCAAAAATAATGGCGAAATTAACTGACGTATAAAACAAATATTGTAAAATGTCAGTGCGTAAGTGACCAAGACGTTAGAATGGCGAAATAATCCCGCACCTGTCACTGCTTCGAACTGACCCCCAGAGAAATCTTGATATGGATCATTGTAAAGCTATCCCAGGTCCCATTTAATACCTTCCGCCTTCCGCGCCAAATAAGCCAGGTTTCATTTAATATAATACCCCCCCCCCCCCGCGCCAAACAACCCAAGTACAATTTAATATACCCACCGCACCAAACAACCCAGGTCCCATTTAATATACCTTTGAGTGTCAAACAGCCCAGGTCTCCTTTAATAACACCCCCCCACCCAACAAATAACCCAGGCTTCATTTAATATACCCCCTCCCCCCGTGTCAAACAACCGATGAACAATTTACTATACCCCAGCCCCCCACGCGCCAAACAACCCAGGTCCCATATAATATACCCCCTCTCCCGCGCCAAACAGCCCAGATCCCATATAAAATACCCCCCTCCCGCGCCAAACAGCCCAGGTCCCATATAATATACCCCCTCTCCCGCGCCAAACAGCCTAGATTCCATTTAATATAGGGGCCGGCGCGATAGCTCAGTGGGCTAGGGCGCTCGCACTGAGTGCTTTTGTCACCTGAGAGCCTAACGGCATGTGGGTCGATGGTTTAAGCCCTGCTGTGGCCATGTCTGTGTGGTCGCAGGATAAAGATCCCATGTTTTTCTTCGTAAATAGTAGGGGTTTACCCCCAGGGATATGGCTCCACTCACCCTTCGTTCGCCCATTGACGCGATATGACCAAAAGTGGTTAAAGCGTCCTGAATAACCAACCAAACAACTATTTAATATAGTACCCCCCCCCCACCCCCCTTGCCAAACAAACCAGGTCCCATATAATATACCCCTCTCCCGTGCCATGCAGCCCCGGTCCCATATAATATACCCCCTCTCCCGCGCCAAACAACCCAGGTCCCATATAATATACCCTTCTCCCGCGCCAAACAGCCCAGGTCCCATATAATATACCCCCTCTCCCGCGCCAAACAACCCAGGTCCCACATAATATACCCCTCTCCCGTGCCATGCAGCCCAGGTCCCATATAATATACCCCTCTCCCGCGCCAAACAACCCAGGTCCCATATAATATACCCCTCTCCCGCGCCAAACAACCAAGGTCCCATATAATATACCCCCTCTCCCGCGCCAAACAGCCCAGGTCCCATATAATATACCCCCCTCCCGCGCCAAACAGCCCAGGTCCCATATAATATACCCCCTCTCCCGCACCAAACAACCCAGGTCCCATATAATATACCCCTCTCCCGCGCCAAACAGCCCAGGTCCCATATAATATACCCCTCTCCCGCGCCAAACAGCCCAGGTCCCATATAATATACCCCCTCTCCCGCGCCAAACAACCCAGGTCCCATATAATATACCCCTCTCCCGCGCCAAACAACCCAGGTCCCATATAATATACCCCCTCTCCCGCGCCAAACAACCCAGGTCCCATATAATATACCCACTCTCCCGCGCCAAACAGCCCAGGTCCCATATAATATACCCCCTCTCCCGCGCCAAACAACCCAGGTCCCATATAATATACCCCTCTCCCGCGCCAAACAGCCCAGGTCCCATATAATATACCCCCCACCCGCACCAAACAGCCCAGGTCCCATATAATATACCCCCTCTCCCGCGCCAAACAATCCAGGTCCCATATAATATACCCCCTCTCCCGCGCCAAACAACCCAGGTCCCATATAATATACCCCCTCTCCCGCGCCAAACAACCCAGGTCCCATATAATATACCCTCTCTCTCGCGCCAAACAACCAGGTCCCATATAATATACCCCCTCTCCCGCGCCAAACAGCCCATGTCCCATATAACATACCCCTCTCCCGTGGCAAACAGCCCAGGTCCCATATAATATACCCCTCTCCCGCGCCAAACAGCCCAGGTTCCACATAATATACCCCCTCTCCCGCGCCAAACAGCCCAGGTCCCATATAATATACCCTCTCTCCCGCGCCAAACAACCCAGGTCCCATATAATATACCCCCTCTCCCGCGCCAAACAACCCAGATCCCATATAATATACCCCCTTTCCCGCGCCAAACAGCCCAGATCCCAAATAATATTTCCCCTCTCCCGCACCAAACAGCCCAAATCCCATATAATATACACACTCTCCCGCGCCAAACAACCCAGGTCCCATATAATGTACCCCCTCTCCCGCGCCAAACAGCCCAGGTCCCATACAATATACCCCTCTCCCGCGCCAAACAGCCCAGGTTCCATATAATATACCACCTCTCCCGCGCCAAACAGCCCAGGTCCCATATAATATACCCCTCTCCCGCGCCAAACAGCCCATGTCCCATATAACATACCCCTCTCCCGTGCCAAACAGCCCAGGTCCCATATAATATACCCCTCTCCCGCGCCAAACAGCCCAGGTTCCATATAATATACCCCCTCTACCGCGCCAAACAGCCCAGGTCCCATATAATATACCCCTCTTCCGCGCCAAACAGCCCAGGTCCCATATAATATACCCCCTCTCCCGCGCCAAACAGCCCATGTCCCATATAATCTACCCCTCTCCCGTGCCAAACAGCCCAGGTTCCATATAATATACCCTCTCTCCCGCGCCAAACAGCCCATATCCCAAATAATATACCCCCTCTCCCGCGCCAAACAGCCCAAATCCCATATAATATACACAGTCTCCCGCGCCAAACAGCCCATGTCCCATATAATATACCCCCTCTCCCGCGCCAAACAGCCCAGGTCCCATATAATATACCCCTCTCCCGCGCCAAACAACCCAGGTCCCATATAATATACCCCCTCTCCCGCGCCAAACAGCCCATGTCCCATATAACATACCCCTCTCCCGTGCCAAACAGCCCAGGTCCCATATAATATACCCCTCTCCCGCGCCAAACAGACCAGGTTTCATATAATATACCCCCTCTCCCGCGCCAAACAGCCCAGGTCCCATATAATATACCCCTCTTCCGCGCCAAACAGCCCAGGTCCCATATAATATACCCCCTCTCCCGCGCAAAACAGCCCATGTCCCATATAACATACCCCTCTTCCGTGCCAAACAGCCCAGGTCCCATATAATATACCCCTCTCCCGCGCCAAACAGCCCAGGTTCCACATAATATACCCCCTCTCCCGCGCCAAACAGCCCAGGTCCCATATAACATACCCACTCTCCCGCGCCAAACAGCCCAGGTTCCACATAATATACCCCCTCTCCCGCGCCAAACAGCCCAGGTCCCATATAACATACCCCCTCTCCCGCGCCAAACAGCCCAGGTCCCATATGATATACCCCCTCTCCCGCGCCAAACAGCCCAGGTCCCATATAATATACCCTCTCTCCCGCGCCAAACAGCCCAGGCCCCATATAATATACCCCCTCTCCCGCGCCAAACAGCCCAGATCCCATATAATATACCCCCTCTCCCGCGCCAAACAGCCCAGGTCCCATATAATATACCCTCTCTCCCGCGCCAAACAGCCCAGGTCCCATATAATATGCCCCCTCTCCCGCGCCAAACAGCCCAGGTTCCATATAATATACCCTCTCTCCCGCGCCAAACAGCCCATATCCCAAATAATAAACCCCCTCTCCCGCGCCAAACAGCCCAAATCCCATATAATATACACACTCTCCCGCGCCAAACAGCCCAGGTCCCATATAATATACCCCCTCTCCCGCGCCAACAACCCAGGTCCCATATAACATACCCCCTCTCCGGCGCCAAACAGCCCAGGTTCCATATAATATACCCCCTCTCCCGCGCCAAACAGCCCAGGTCCCATATAATATACCCCCTCTCCCGCGCCAAACAGTCCATGTCCCATATAACATACCCCTCTCCCGTGCCAAACAGCCCAGGTCCCATATAATATACCCCTCTCCCGCGCCAAACAGCCCAGGTTTCATATAATATACCCCCTCTCCCGCGCCAAACAGCCCACGTCCCATATAATATACCCCTCTTCCGCGCCAAACAGCCCAGGTCCCATATAATATACCCCCTCTCCCGCGCAAAACAGCCCATGTCCCATATAACATACCCCTCTCCCGTGCCAAACAGCCCAGGTCCTATATAATATACCCCTCTCCCGCGCCAAACAGCCCAGGTTCCACATAATATACCCCCTCTCCCGCGCCAAACAGCCCAGGTCCCATATAACATACCCCCTCTCCCGCGCCAAACAGCCCAGGTCCCATATGATATACCCCCTCTCCCGCGCCAAACAGCCCAGGTCCCATATAATATACCCTCTCTCCCGCGCCAAACAGCCCAGGTCCCATATAATATACCCTTTCTCCCGCGCCAAACAGCCCAGGTCCCATATAATATACCCCCTCTCCCGCGCCAAACAGCCCAGGTCCCATATAATATACCCCTCTCCCGCGCCAAACAGCCCAGGTCCCATATAATATACCCCCTCTCCCGCGCCAAACAGCCCATGTCCCATATAACATACCCCTCTCCCGTGCCAAACAGCCCAGGTCCCATATAATATACCCCTCTCCCGCGCCAAACAGACCAGGTTTCATATAATATACCCCCTCTCCCGCGCCAAACAGCCCAGGTCCCATATAATATACCCCTCTTCCGCGCCAAACAGCCCAGGTCCCATATAATATACCCCCTCTCCCGCGCAAAACAGCCCATGTCCCATATAACATACCCCTCTCCCGTGCCAAACAGCCCAGGTCCCATATAATATACCCCTCTCCCGCGCCAAACAGCCCAGGTTCCACATAATATACCCCCTCTCCCGCGCCAAACAGCCCAGGTCCCATATAACATACCCACTCTCCCGCGCCAAACAGCCCAGGTTCCACATAATATACCCCCTCTCCCGCGCCAAACAGCCCAGGTCCCATATAACATACCCCCTCTCCCGCGCCAAACAGCCCAGGTCCCATATGATATACCCCCTCTCCCGCGCCAAACAGCCCAGGTCCCATATAATATACCCTCTCTCCCGCGCCAAACAGCCCAGGCCCCATATAATATACCCCCTCTCCCGCGCCAAACAGCCCAGATCCCATATAATATACCCCCTCTCCCGCGCCAAACAGCCCAGGTCCCATATAATATACCCTCTCTCCCGCGCCAAACAGCCCAGGTCCCATGTAATATGCCCCCTCTCCCGCGCCAAACAGCCCAGGTTCCATATAATATACCCTCTCTCCCGCGCCAAACAGCCCATATCCCAAATAATAAACCCCCTCTCCCGCGCCAAACAGCCCAAATCCCATATAATATACACACTCTCCCGCGCCAAACAGCCCAGGTCCCATATAATATACCCCCTCTCCCGCGCCAACAACCCAGGTCCCATATAACATACCCCCTCTCCGGCGCCAAACAGCCCAGGTTCCATATAATATACCCCCTCTCCCGCGCCAAACAGCCCAGGTCCCATATAATATACCCCCTCTCCCGCGCCAAACAGCCCAGGTCCCATATAACATACCCCTCTCCCGTGCCAAACAGCCCAGGTCCCATATAATATACCCCTCTCCCGCGCCAAACAGCCCAGGTTTCATATAATATACCCCCTCTCCCGCGCCAAACAGCCCAGGTCCCATATAATATACCCCTCTTCCGCGCCAAACAGCCCAGGTCCCATATAATATACCCCCTCTCCCGCGCAAAACAGCCCATGTCCCATATAACATACCCCTCTCCCGTGCCAAACAGCCCAGGTCCCATATAATATACCCCTCTCCCGCGCCAAACAGCCCAGGTTCCACATAATATACCCCCTCTCCCGCGCCAAACAGCCCAGGTCCCATATAACATACCCCCTCTCCCGCGCCAAACAGCCCAGGTCCCATATGATATACCCCCTCTCCCGCGCCAAACAGCCCAGGTCCCATATAATATACCCTCTCTCCCGCGCCAAACAGCCCAGGTCCCATATAATATACCCTCTCTCCCGCGCCAAACAGCCCAGGTCCCATATAATATACCCCCTCTCCCGCGCCAAACAGCCCAGGTCTCATATAATATACCCTCTCTCCCGCGCCAACAACCCAGGTCCCATATAATATACTGTGTCTCTCGCGCCAAACAGCCCAGGTCCCATATAACATACCCCCTCTCCGGCGCCAAACAGCCCAGGTCCCATATGATATACCCCCTCTCCCGCGCCAAACGGCCCAGGTCCCATATAATATACCCTCTCTCCCGCGCCAAACAGCCCAGGTCCCATATAATATACCCCTCTCTCGCGCCAAACAGCCCAGGTCCCATATAACATACCCCCTCTCCGGCGCCAAACAGCCCAGGTCCCATATGATATACCCCCTCTCCCGCGCCAAACAGCCCAGGTCCCATATAATATACCCCTTCTCCCGCGCCAAACAGCCCAGATCCCATATAATATACCCCTCTCCCGCGCCAAACAGCCCAGGTCCCATATAATATACCCCCTCTCCCGCGCCAACAACCCAGCTCCCATATAATATGCCCTGTCTCTCGCGCCAAACAGCCCAGGTCCCATATAATATACCCCCTCTCACGCGCAAAACAACCCAGGTCCCATATAATATACCCTGTCTCCCGCGCCAAACAGCCCAGATCCCATATAATATACCCCCTCTCCCGCGCCATCCAGCCCAGATCCCATATAATAACCCGCTCTTCCGCGCCAAACAGCCCAGGTCCCATATAATATACCCCCTCTCCCGCGCCCAACAGTCCTGGTCCCATCAAAAATACCCCCTCTCCCGCGCCCAACAGCCCAGATTCCATTTAATATAGGGGCCGGCGCGATAGCTCAGTGGGCTAGGGCGCTCGCACTGAGTGATTTTGTCACCTGAGAGCCTAACGGCACGTGGGTCGATGGTTTAAGCCCTGCTGTGGCCATGTCTGTGTGGTCGCAGGATAAAGATCCCATGTTTTTCTTCGTAAAGAGTACGGGTTTACCCCCGGGGACATGGCTCCACTCTCCCTTCGTTCTCCCATTGACGCGATATGACCAAAAGTGGTTAAAGCGTCCTGAATAACCAACCAAACAACTATTTAATATAGTACCCCCCCCCCCCCCCACCTCCCTTGCCAAACAAAGAACCCAGGTCCCATATAATATACCCCCTCTCCCGCGCCAATTAAATAACCCAGGTCCCATATAATATACTCCCTCTCCCGCGCCAATTAAATAACCCAGGTCCCATATAATATACCCCCTCTCCCGCGCCAAACAGCCCAGGTCTCATATAATATACCCCCTCCCCCAGCGCCAAACAACCTGGATCTCATTTAGTAAATACCCCCCCCACCCCCACCACCCCCCGAACCAAGTAAACCTGGGATGTGTGGCGGGGGGAAGGTACGGTGGTCGCTTGCGAACAGATATCGTGCCCCCCCCCCCCCCGGCAACAACCATCACCCTTCCTCATTCGTCGTACGGTTAAAGCCCGGTCTAGACGATAGGTTTTTCCTATAGGCTGCCCGAAAGGTATCCTGTAGATCTATTGCTCTGTGAGACATCACTGCACACGACTGGTAGGATTATCCCATAGGTCATTAATCGTTACCGAATCACATTAGTTCGTTTCTATCACGTGACTGAAAGACACGCACTGACTGGCCAGAGATGGTATGAGACTGACCTATGTCATATTATATTTAAGTCTTTAGCCTAGAGGCCTGTGATGTTACTATTCATTATTACACTTAAAATTTTAAAGAATTACTCATATCCACTCTGCCATAAAGAGAAAATGTTGTTTTGTGGCTTGTGGAAGTTCCAGGAGAAAATCTTGCAAACCATGGATGAGTCATAATCAGGTGCGGGCGGGGACTGTGTGTGTGTGCGTCGGGTGGGGGGGGGGGGATAAGGGGGATCAGGCACGTATCTCCCGCCAGAGGGCGTCTCTTTGCAAACACGATGTGGGGAACGAGCGCCTTCTACCGACGGAAGATGACACCAGCATCATGTAGAAATGTGCCCTGGTTTGGTTTTGTGATTGACCTCTTCCTGATCCTGCCAGCCAGCGTGCCGGGGCCAATACTTGTGTTGGGCCGGGATGAACATCACATCCGACCTCTACGGGGAGAAATGGGCAGATATCCCGCCCTCTATAGTCTTGATTCTAAAATTTAAAAAATCTAAGATGCCGCATGTAAGTAGACTGCTTTAATAAGGGCTTTCTGTTTGTCTACTTCTGTCACCGGAAGATGATGCTAAACTTCTGTCTAGTTCGGTTTCCTCTGCCTGTCCTTGTGTTATTACATTCCGACAGAATCCCGGCACTGAGTGGGACAGTTGTCGTCTACTAAAGTCATCCTTGGAGAGTTCCAAAATGAAGAGTCAGTATTCGGTAGCCGTAAGATGGCAGCACAACTCCAGGCCTAACTTAGTCGCGACGCCTGGTGAAGCGATACGCTTTCGAGATTGAGTTGCGGACTTAGCCTGCCAGTAACAACTGAGATGCGTCTTAAGTTGTTCATAGAATAGCATTATGTTTTCAATCTCAGCTTAGCCAGCAAATTAAGATTAAAACTTAACTTAAGTTTAAGATGCATACAGGATGCGGGGCCCAGGATGCTTATGTTGAGAGTCTGGGTAATAGGCTCCAGTGGCTTTGTACGGGCCCTAAATAAGTCTTCATCGATCAGGTTCGTTGTATTGTCACCCACAGCGAAATATTACTGGGTTAACTACCTTTAATTATGAACCAAATATATTAATTATATAAACACTAGCATTGTGCTCTTGCATAACAGAATACGCATTAAAACCAGCAGCATACCATAGATATTAGGCTACAACACAACACCATAAGTATTGGGCGCTAGCGAAGTTCATAACGCGACCTTTCAGCCTCAATATGTTCGTACCAATGATGATTCAGAAAATGATCTCATTGGTGATGTGGTGGCTTCAACAAGAGTCGAACCCGGCACACCGGGGCCGCTCTGGGTCGTTCATGTCCCACCGCGGTGACTCCAAAATGTCAACGTTACTCTCCTCTCCCTCTCTTTATCCCACTTAGCCCCCACCACTCCCTCGTCCTACACCCCTCTGTTGTCCCTCTACCCTCCATCCCTCTCTTTCCTATTCTCCACCGCCACTCTCACCCCACCGTGCTGTGGCCATGTCTGTGTCGTCGCTGGATAACAATGACTCCATGTAAAGAATACGGGGCATGGCTTCACATTTTCTCACCCACCTCCCATTCATTCTCCCTATCTATCCCTTCTCTTGTCTATATTTCTTATATCTACCACCTCTCTTGTACCTCCCCACAACCTTATCCTCTCCCCACTAGCCTTTTCCTTACCCTACCATTCCTCTTTTGGCACACCATACCACCTTTTTCCTGACAATTAAAGCGGTTTTGTCCGAAATTTGGCCAACACAAACTAAGACATATCTTGAGAACAATGTAATGTAATTTGTAGGGTACGCGAAAAAGAAAGGAAAGGGAAGTTGGTTTGCCAGGGGATCAATGTTCATGGTAGGGTGAAGGTTTTAAGCCGCCGGTTTTGGTGGTCGACGATTATATGTGGTGGATAAACTGACTGTATGTGTTGGGGAGTGTGCTTCGCCGTCCCATATAATATACCCTGTCTCTCGCGCCAAACAGCCCAGATCCCATATAATATACCCCCTCTCACGCGCCAAACAACCCAGGTCCCATATAATATACCTTGTCTCCCGCGCCAAACAGCCCAGATCCCATATAATATACCCCCTCTCCCGCGCCGCCGGCGACCTGTATTCATGGTGTCGGCTGTTTGTTATGACACAATGTCCATAACGTTTATAACAGTCTTGGCAGCGGTGGATGCGATTAATTATTCAAAAAGATAAATCAAGCTATTTTATTTATTAAATAAATCTGATATATCCAGCTACATCGAGATATTCGTGTAACCCTGTATGTATTATGGGCATGATGGCCTCATATATACGAATAAAGTGACTTAATTACTCTGGGACCCCCCCGCTCCCTCCTGTGAGTACCTCCTCCCCCCCCCCCCCCCCATCGTATACTCTTTGAGACGCCTCCCGCTGAACGGACTGCCAGGGCAGCATGCGTGGATAATGGGCTCAGGGACACCATAGGGCTGGTGGGTTGCCACAAAGCTTATGTGAGATATGGACTGACCGGCAGAGAACATGAATAATTCTCAGGGCAAATACCACAAAGACATATTATCGGGGATACCGACACCAGTTTATGCCTCAAATGACCTAAATTGCGCATTAAAAAATGCATTCCTACCTCAATAAGGGGGGGGGGCCGGATTTCCAGGCTCCCTCCCCCTGCCCCATCGGTCGTGAATTTACAGTGGACTCCTCCATTTACAAATTGTCGGATCCGCCCCTGCTACCCGTGCTCACCTTGACATGTGCTGCTCAACGCTACCTGACGACGTTAATAAGCTCTCTCCGTTGGTCTACTTCTGTCAACAGAGGATGACACTCAACTTCTGTCACCAGAGGATGACACTCAACTTCTGTCCACTTAGGTTTCCTCTGCCTCTCCTTCTGTTATTACATCTGGACAGAATCAGCTGAGTGTGACAGTTGTCGTCTGCTAAAGTAGATTATTACCTTCACCCTTGAAGAGTTCCAAAATGAAGCGTCATTATCCGGTAGCCGTGAGATGGCAGCACAACTCCAGTCCTAACGTAGTCGCGACGCCTGGTGAGGCGATACGCTTTCGAGATTGAGTTGCGGAATTAACCCGCCTGTAAAAACTCAGCTGAGATGCGCCTGAAGTTGTTTGTAGAATAGCATCAAGTTTTAAATTTTACCTTAGCCAGAAAATTCAGATTAAGTTTAAAATTTAACTTAAGTTTAAGATGCATACAGATTACGGGCAGACATGGCCAGAGCGAGCGCTCAATGCGAGCGCTCTGGCCCTAATATCGTTCAGATAATGAGCCACATATTTAGCGCTTCAGGCAAAGATAACGGGGCCCGCCGGGTAGCTCAGTGGGCTAGAGCGCTCGCATTGAGTGCTTTGGCCACCTAAGAGACTAACCGCACGTGGATCGATGGTTCGCGCCCCGCTGTGGCCATGTCTATGTGATCGCAGATCCCATGTCTTTCTTCGCAAAGAGTAGGGGGTTACCCCAGGGGACATGGCTCCACTCTCCCTTCCTTCTACCATTGACGCGATATGACCAAAAGTGGTTAAAGGGTCCTGAATATACAACCAACTATCAGGCAAAGAAAACGACAGTTGCGAAATATCGACTTGTGCAAAGGTTAGTTTCGCACAAACTCTAAAGTCAATCACTGAGTTGACCTTGGCTTTATTTGTCCACCCGTCATGTGTGCAATATTGAGTATTACCAGGGACTGATCTCCGATATCTCCGGTGGTAACCCCTCCCCCACCACCCACGTAAACAGAGCTGCCACCCCTCGAAATTGGGCATAGACCTTCTGCTGCCCCCTCCTCCTCCTCCTCCCCTTCCTTTACCTGTCATCCTATTCTGGCGATGCGCAGAAAAAAAGCAGTTGCTTTTCCCGAGCACCAAAAGCTTGGGGATGGGGGATGGGGGGTGGGGGATGGGGGAATGCTCCTCGACCTATTTTTTTTCGTATTTATACATAATTTCATATCCGAGCAGTTCACCCACAGGGTGCCAGGCCGCAGGACAAAGGCTTGTTATATACGACACGATGTGGGTGGTCCCTGATTAGTTGTTTATTTCGCTCATGTTGACGGCTGAATGAAAACAACACCACGTCGCGTCGCCAACTCGGCACGGCCGTCCAAGTTTTGACTCATTAATATGCAAACGTCTCATGCAAGAGTTAAACATTATCGTACATCATTTGCATACAGCCCAGTGATTTCCGTTTAAACATTCAATGGTGCTCAGTCAATGCAGCTTTGGAGAATTAGAAGAACACAAAATGACGTTTGGCCACCTTGATGCAGGCCCAGTCGGAAGCAAAGGGGGGGGGGTGCAGGGGGGCCAGGCCTGAGGGGGGGGGGCAGGCCTGAGGGTGGGGGGGGGGCGGCATCTGGCTTCCCACTTTCTTGCCAAATCCCTAAACAATAACATGGCTGGACGCTATGGCGCCACATTGGTGGTGCTCCACCTCTCAGGTCGCAAGGCTTTAGAGACCACTACCCCCCAACTTTTTGCTTCCGGCTGTGCTGTGGTGACGTCACTCTCTTGTGAAGAGTATGTTAAAAAATCGATGCAGATAATTTATACTGGTGCCACTTCCGGAAACCAAGACGTCTATTGTTTCGGTAACGCTCCGCTTTTACTCATAAGCAACGCTTGCATTTACAGCTGCAATCATTTTCGTGAATTTCTTCCAAGACGTACAAAAAGTGTCCTCAGGTTTCATTCCTGTGTCATCCACTGTGTTTATCAGTACATATATCTTCTGGTCATGTATTGATTGTTTAGTGCAATGAAGGCTTTACAATGATATAGAAAAAGTGATACGCAAACAAAATTCACAAAAATAATTAACAAGAAGCTGAAAACTGGCGTGACAACCGAATTTGATGACTTAGTTAACAAGAATTCCACAATTCCCCTGGCTGTAATAAATTACTCTCTCATGGACTTGGTTGGACGCCAGTGTTAACGCTCAATCCAGATGACTCCACTGTCAACACTTAATCTAGACGACTCCAGTGTAAACGCTCAATCCAATCGACTCCAGTATCAATAGTCAATTCTTACGACTCGTGTTAACACTCAATCCAGACGACTCCAGTGTCAACACTTAATCCAGACGACTCCAGTGTCAACGCTCAATCCAGATGACTCTAGTGTCAACGCTCAATCCAAACGACTTCAGTATCAATAGTCAATCCAGACGACTCCAGTGCCAACACTTAATCCAGACGACTCCAGTGTCAACGCTCAATCCAGATGACTCTAGTGTCAACGCTCAATCCAAACGACTCCAGTATCAATAGTCAATCCTGACGACTCCAGTGTCAACACTCAATCCACACGACTCCGGTGTCAACACTCAATCCAGTGTCGCGATTTGTCGCAAACATTAATCTGACACAAGTTTCGGCGGGCTTGCATAATAAAATGTGTAAATGATGACTGGAGGGCAAATTGGAGTGACTGGTTGATGGATCCGGCGATGAAGGCCATCCGATGTGGTTTGTGGAAGAGGGAATATATGATATAAGTACTGCCCATTGCGCCGTGGTATACGGCTAACCGGTCAATTAATGCGCGCTGAAGCCCGCTGGGGAGATAGGATATGGCCATTATCAGACCATTGATTGCTAAAGCTGCTCATTAAGGGGGGGGGGATCAAGGGGGGGGGGGGGGTACAACTCGCCTTGGGATTTTGAGCATGCTTGGTAAAACTCGGGCGTTCCGATGAAATACATCGCAAAGTGACATTTTGCACATGCAACCAAGTGGCGGATCCAACGGGAGGGGGGATTCAACCCGCCCGTTTTTAGAAAGCAGGGAGCGCCCCCCCCCCCCTCACCCGGTCAAGCAACCCCCTCGCCCCCCTCTTTCCAAATTTCTACATCCGCTCTTGTCATACAACAATTAATGTTCTACTGCAGCTATGGCACACATTATTGCAGGCGCGGATCCAAAGGTGTGTGTGTGGGGGGGGGGGGGGGAGGGGTATAGGGAATCGGGAACCCCCTCCTACTTTTGTTCCAGATTAAAGCTGTTCATACCGGAATGTTCTATTCATGGAATCTATCGCGAAGGTTATTGGACCAATAGTCTAACCAGGGTCGGATCCGGATATGCTGGCTAGGGGGGGCCGGTTTCAAGAGATGGCCTAGCTTTCGATTTTAACGGTTTAAATGCCGGCCCTAAAGGGGAGGGGGCAGGCCGGGTCCCCCCCCCCCTCGTGGATCCGCCCCTGCTAACCTTGGTGATGTTAATCCTTAATAATACATGATTTATTGATTCTGTAGTGCTGAAAATGCAAACAGCTGCAACACAAATTGTGATGACATGGTACATACGAGAACCACTCTTTCTCATATCATATATATGCGTCAATGGGGCAAAACTCTAAATGTAGACAAAGATATGCCCTCATTTTGATGGCACTAGACATATTTGCATTTACGTCATAAATATTTAAATCATTATTTCCATTGAACTATAGGTGTGGTGGGGGGGGGGGGGGGGGGGGGCTCTGGTGTATTAGCGCACTTATCCGCCGATCACTAGGTTCTGGGTTCGAATCCGAGCATGGGAACATAATCTGGGCCATGTTGTTTTATTCCTTGGTCGTCCCGGGAGGTTCCTTGCCCCAGTGTAGTCCTCGTGTGCCCAAAGGCGGCTTAAGAGAGAATAGAGAAGAGAGAACACCAACCATCAGGCACCAATTTGTTGCGTTGCATTGAACTATAGTAGATGTTTCTCAGTAGAAAATTTACCGATGATAGAGAATTGAACAAGATGGACGCCAAGATGGCAGCCAAGATCGCAGCCAACATGGCAGCCAAGATAGCAGCCAAGATGGCAGCCAAAATGACAGCCAAAATGACAGCCAAGATGGCAGCCAACATGCCAGCCAACATGCCAGCCAACATGCCAGCCAACATGCCAGCCAACATGCCAGCCAACATGGCCGCAAAGATGGTCGCCCAGATTTCGGCCCAAATGGCTGCTTGTAAGCATGCTTCAGATCAGTTCGAGAAAGCGTAGCGTTTTAATCTAAATGTCGAAATGATACAAATTGCCCTTTCGATGCCAACCGACCCAACGTTTGAATTTTCCTTAGCTCAGTATGAAGCCCCATGGGCCCGTATTCTGTATGCATCTTAAACCTAAGTTAAATTTTAGACTTCGTCTTAATTTTAATTAAGATTCAAAACTTATTGCTATTCTATAAACAACTTAAGACACATCTCAGCTGAGTTTTTACTGGTGGATTTCGCAACTCAATCTCGAAATCGTATCGCCTCACCAGGCGTCGCGACTAAGTTAAGCCTGGAGCTGTGCTGCCATCTCACGGCTACCGGTGACTGACGCTTCATTTTGGAACTCTTCAAGGATGAAGGTAATAATCTACCTTAGCAGACGACTGTCACACTCAGCTGATTCTGCCCGGATGTAATACCAGAAGGAGAGGCAGAGGAAACCGAACTGGCATTCTTCCTCAAAAAGAGGGCAGTAGACCCCCGAACCCCGGGACCCCCCCCCCCCACCTCCCTGGATCCGCCCGTGGGTAGAGCCCCACCGACCGCTCTCATATTGCCGTTCAAACGATGCGATGAAAACCTGGCTCATGAGTATGGGCCGAATCAGGGGCGGATCTAGCGACGAGTGGGGGTTAGGGGGGTTGCAACACCCCCCCCCCTCCCTGCCTCTTGGCAACTATAAGTCGGGCTTTGCAAAGTGACATGTTGTAGGTGCAACCCAGTGGCGGATCCAGACGGTGCGGCTTTAACCCACGTCAAGCAAATGGATGTTCAAGACGAATTTTTTTTACTGCCCATTATCGCTTATTGCGGAAGAATGCCCATTTTCCCCCCGCAAAATCAAAGCCATCTGAGGCGTACCCCCCCCCCCCCTACGTTTCCAAATTCATAGATCCGCTCCTGCTAGTGGACCGCGATCTAAATATATTTCTCGCAAATGTTTATTTGCCACCCCCCTATTTCAAGCGGGTTCAGGCGGGTTCAATCTGACTGGTACGGCTCCCAATGTTAAATCTCGCATCACGCCTGCTACTGCGACGCCAATATGCATGAATGCGGTCCATCTTGTCAAACATCAAAGTTTTTAATGGTTCTCAAGTGACATCTTCGTTTAAGATGTACGCAGAATACGCGTTCGCAAACTTAGGTAGAACTTAGACAAAACAAAGTTTTGGCCAAAATCTTAGACTTAAGATGCATACAGAATACGAGCTCTGATCTTCAAACCGCCACAGCCGGGTTCAAAGTTGCATCGTGCTGAACATGTGCAGAACTGGGTGTGACCGCTTTCAGGCGGGGTGGGGTGGGGGGGGGGGGGTATGTGTGCCTTGGACACTTCGGTCTATACCTTATGGACTGGATTTCGGGTTTACAAAAAACGACTGTGTCTCTGGACGAATATTGGTATATTTGAATGAAAATTGCCTTGAGCTTAGAAGTGACCTGTGCCACCCGACTCCCCCCATAACCCTCTCCCCCCCCACAGCCGATATTGCCTCCAACCACGCTTCGCAAAGCATGAAATCTTATCATCCGCTTCTGTTATCCATAACACGTTATCCGTAACACGTTATCCATAACACATTAATCACAACATGTTAACCGTAACATGTTATCCATAACACGTTGACCATAACACGTTAACCACAACACGTTGACCATAACACGTTAACCACAACACGTTAACCATAACACGTTAACCACAAACGTTAACCATAACACGTTAACCACAACACGTTAACCACAACACGTTAACCACAACACGTTAACCATATCACGTTAACCACAACACGTTAACCATAACACGTTAACCATAACGCGTTATCCATAACACGTTACCCAAAACACGTTAACCATAACACGTTATCCATAACACATTATGGTTGGCTAATGATGAGTCTTCCAATGACGCCATACGCAATGTTAACCGCATAACTGTCCAGCTAACCGCCTGCGGTCCCTCAAATATCAATCGACACCTTCCCTACCCCCCACCGCCCTCCCTCCCTCGCGACCACTACCCCCCATCCCCGCCCCCCACCGTCACCTGCATGCGACACGCTCCACCCAATACCACTCTGTAAATGCGAGTTTCGCGGGGTACAACCAAACGTGAAATTTACCTTGTGCTTTTATTTCAGTATCTGAGTTTGCAAAACATAAAAATACTGACCGCACTTTGCGGATACTAATGAGAAATTACCACAGAAGTACGATAGCTGTCAAAATTAAAATTGAAATATATTCCTCCATGTTGACTCCGCAAGCGCTCTAATCAATAAATCAATGAACGACCTGCGTTGATTTAGCATTAAACTCGTCATCAATCAGTGGAAACGGCAGAATAAAATTTTAAGCAATTAACCGGTACTTTGGGGGAGAAATAAACAAACATAGGACATGAAAAAACAACACCGGCGAAAGGCATCAAAGTTGGATTATTTTACGGATATGGTTTTCTTTTTTATAAAGTGTACCCTAAATAGGTAGAGCAAATATTTCAAGGGAAAGGTTGGATCATTAAACCAACGTCAAGGTTTTCAGAACTAAACAAGTGCATAGAACTGCATTCGATCGTAACCCTCAGATAATTATTCACCCTGGAAAGAATGCGCATCGGTCATGTAGCATTTGTCCCAAAAAATTAGTTTTGTAATGAATTTACGGCTCCAATGAATATTTATGTCATATTTGCCATGAAATAAACACTATATCAGATATAGGATAGGCTCGGGTATATATTTTTATAACGTTTTTTTCTCGAATAACTGATCTTCAGGCCTCACAGGTAACATTCAGCGTGAAAAAACCATGGAGCATTGATTTATGGCTTTGATGGTGGTCGAGTTGTTAGGGTGCTCCATTTTACATCTCACAGGATCAGTAGATGTGCGACCTCTCCCCCTTTGTGTGTGTGTCAGCGCTGTTAGACACTTCGTCGACTAAAGACAGATGGGCTGCCTGGTGTTTTAGGGCCTACCCCTGTGCTGAGTGTTGACATGAGCGCACGGGGTGCGACAACCCTTGGGAAATAAACAACGACTCACAGTTAATAAAGCATGGTAGTGACGTCACTATTGTTTGTGATGGGGATTAGTTGCTAGGATACCACCGTACATGTGACTTCGTCTTTGGCATTAACTGGTCGTAGATGTTAATATCATGTTGTGAGAAAGGGGCAAGATTCCATGTGCTAAATGAGGGGCATTCTATTATGTATCGCGTATATTGAATGATTCGTAGCGAATGCTACACGCTGTCTGAAGTAGATTATAGGGGGAATAGGGCAGTACAGTGACTACATCCTCTGATCGAGACCCCACGAGACAGGGATGCTTTACGTTTACCAACTTTAAAGTATCATTTTACCATTACATTTCGCTATAATGGTAATCAGTACGGATCAGTTTAAACACATTGGAGTCATTGACGACAGCACTACTGCACGTGCTGATGTTCTCTGGGTGGGTTTCCTTGCCGTATGACGTACTATGTTATTATAAATCGAATGTCTGAGCGCGGTATCGATGAAAACGTAAGGGGGGTGGGTGGGGGGGGGGCAAGAGGTGTTTGCGTTCCTCGGGATCTAGGATTTTTATTAATCGTGAACTGGGAATTTTAATATTAAATCGTGAATCGGGAAATCGTTAATTTAGTATCGTGTATCGGCCCTTCCATTGCATGCGGAGAGTTCTGCTTTTAATTCATCGTGACCTGGGAATAAAGAAATTTATTCTTCGTGATCTGGGAACACGACCCCCCCCCCCCCCCCCCCCTCCCACGTAAGAGCGCTTCTTAATTAAATTGACTGATCAGGCAGGCACAACGTTGCTCCCTTTGCTCGCAGAAAGGTAGACATCTATGGTTATCCTCAAAATACCAGGCTTCCAGCAGTCTCATCGAACGAACCACATGCATTATGGAGAGGTCATTGTTTTATTTTAATCATGTTGTTATTGTATAGTTAGGAGAGCCTGGACCAAAGCAAACAAAAATATTTTCAGACCTACTCGATTCTTCACGCACAAACCGCGCAGCAAGCCGGTTCCCGGCACTCAAGCCTCGACTGCATATATATATATGAGTGCGTGTCACGCAGCTGTAGCAAGGCACCAGCGTGATGCGCACCAGCTCTACGAGCACGTGTTTTGCCCCCAAAGGACCTAAGCCGGAAATAGAACCCGTAAGAACTGTACAGCCCTATACTAGCACGATCGTTTGTTAGTGAGAGCAAATCATCATTTCAACATCGCTCACGTATTACTCACGCCGACAATTTACTACATTGATCCAGTGTATGGGGCTCTAAAATAAAGTATGGACCTACTAACCCATACCAGATAAAAGAAATGGTTGGGGTTTGACATCGCTTCTGTCCACAGATTGTGCAAGGGTCAGAATGACGTTATTGAGGAATGAACGGCTCCGACACGGGTGGTGTTTGAACCTGAACCTGTTGGCATGCCGTCGAAGAGGGTCGTGCATGGTGGTCCCATGTTTCAAGGCGACTTCCCACGGTAAATTTTAGTACCAAGAATAGATACCTGGAAACAAAACTGTTTAAATATGCATAAACATAAAAGGTGGGCACATTCCCCGGTAACTAGCATAGCTGATAGTTCTTTATTCCTTCTAAAATTCCATTAATTAAAGACCTCACACCAGCGATATCAAATAAAAGCAAGTTAACCGTGAACTGGGTAAGTGTTAGTGAGCATTATTGTTGAGCTCGGCAATTTTACACGGTTTATGACCTTCTTGCAGGAGAACCCCTCACAGATAGGCTTCAATTTAAACGTAAAATTTTCCCCGTTTTCACTGCAAATATAACGATCGTTATCAACGGATCATTAAACGCGGAAGCGTTAGAAATTCCACCGAAAGCCGCAGAGTGCGGTGTCGTCTAGAAATAATAAAGATCTACCATTGCCCCCTGGTCGCCGTGTCCGCTGCTGTCTGTTTGGTACCTCGTGGGCGGGCTGCGGTCGCCGGGCTCGTGGGTGGCAAGGGGCCCTCCGCCCAGGGTCCTCGATTACTCCACTAATGACTCACATAATCGACAAGTGGTCACTTCAGCGAGCGCCCCCTCCCCCCCTCCCCCTCCGCCTCCCCCCACTTCCATTGGGGGTCAAAGCACCGTCGGTACATGCAGCAGTAAGTACATATAGAGGGGGATTCTTTTTCATTGGCCTTATATAGGCCTTAACTTACGTGGTGATGGTTTCTGAGTAAACCGCCATAGTTTCGCAAGCCTCCCACCCCCCCCCCTCCCCCGCCCCCCCCCCATCCCAACCGACCACCGCCGCCGCCAGCCCCATTCCAGGGGCAACTACAGCCTGCCTACATGCTGGAAACTGCGATTTAATCGTGCCCTGGAAATAGACGACCTCAGAAAATGCCGCCTTCCCGGCGACAAACCTCTGCCGCCATCTTTGAATGCCTTACACAGAACTCCTTTGATCACTGGGGTGTGCACCGCCCAGTGTTTTCACCCTACTATTCCGAAGACCAAAACAATAAACGCCTTTTCTCATACAACATAGAGGAAATTCATGAGCACAAATTTTGATTTCCATATACACTGAAGGCAGAGGCTTTTTCTAATTACCTCTATTATCGCCTAATGACTGTACGATGGTGTCCCCAGGTGATATAAAGCACTCGCATCTAATAGACCCATGAATAATTACTAGCGCCGCCCAAGTCAACAGGTGGAAGAAGTTAGATAGGTTGAATAGATTGGGCGTATAGTCATTTTGTCTTAGGAAATTCGTCTGGAGACTTTCCATCACAGTTCAAAGCCGTGACTGTTGCTGGTGGAAATTGAAAGTGCATTGTGGGGGTTGGTTGTTAACGCGCCGGGCGTGCGATGCGTCAGTGGGTTGCCATGGCCGCTTGAGGGAATAATTACAGAGCGGTGGCCCTGGGAGGGCGGGATCATAACGACCTTGATGGCAGCATTATCAAGGTCCACCTGACAAAAGGCGGTTAATGGAGTCGGCGATAACATCGCTATAATAAGTCACCAGCACGTGTGGCGAACCAGCTCCTTTGACCCCTCCGGTCTCCAACCACACGTCGGGTTTGTTGCCAGGGACCCCTAGTGTAATTGATTTGATCGGCGGGGTGGATCAAGGCACTCCACCCCCTCCTGCTCCCCTGTCCTCCACCCACCTCCTTCACAAATACTCAGCGACAACAGCCCAAAAAAAAATCTTTCTTTTTTTACCCCGCCCTGGGGTGACTTGTTTGACCCTTGACCCCAGTACTAGGCGGCCACCTGCCCCTGGACACCAGCCCTGTCATTGGCCATCAGAAATATCGCTCGCCGGGATAAAGGATCAAGTGCCAGCGAGCCAGGTAGTGAAAGGTAGCCGCGCTGCATCAAGCTGTCAGCTTCACATATCTATACCATTGTGACTTCAAGGGTCGCCAGGGTACTTACACCGCCTCTCTGAGACCTGGCACTTAACTTCACATAAACTAAAAATGCTTATTACCTAGTCACTTTTGGTTATAAACCGTTGCAGTTTGGTTTGTTATTTCAAACTATCACAAACACGCCACTGAATCTTCAACCATATTTTCTTTTCCATATATGAGTAGCAAACGGCCGGAAATGCAATTATGAATAAAACTGTATATACCCGAGTGTTTATGTAAGACGTGGAAAGCAAACAAGTCGGCCTATGTATATCGATAATTTTGTGTTTTGGGGCGCAAAACTGGAGACGCCAAGGAGGCCGAATCTTTGTGGAGGATGTTGCGGATACTTCCGGTAATTAACGAAGGGCGCATGCGCATGGTGTTCGTATCCTCTTTGCACCGAGAATGGGTCAGCCACGTGGCACGTTAGTACCGCTTTCTGACGCCAGGGGGAAAAACAGCCCTACCAAACAAGTAAATATAAATCGCACTTCCTTCCATCTGCCCTGCGTGATTCATATCTAAATCCATTCATCGCCACACAGTTCATGAAGGTAACTCCCACCCGATGTAATAACCTTTTATGGAAACAGGATGTGTTGATAGACTCATGGCTTTCAGTCCCTCGGTCCATAAAAATCAAGGACTCCTCCTGTATAAAAATCTGGCAACTCAAGGATATTTTGATAAGGTGTGACTAGGGAGGACACAACAGGGGGGTAAGAAAAATAAAAGGACGAACAACGAAGATTCTTCGCTCACTTCAGGTAAAATACTTCCCACATCCGTTGCTCTCTTTATGTCGATAAAATATTTACTTGGCGTCACTGTTTAGTTACACCCTTTATTAATACCCTAGCTATATGCCCATGTGCTGAATTGGGCGTGCCATCAAGTCCCTGATACGCTGTATCCGCGAGCTGTCGTGGCAGAAACACTTCTACTCTGGTACGCAATTCGACAATTTTAACTTGCTAAAGACGGCTCAAAGACAACACAAATGGCCCAATTCTGATGACGTATTACACAAGAACGCAGCATGATCTCTACATGATACAATTTTAGTAAAACACGTTCATAACCTCTGCATCATTGTAATTTTTGCGTAATATGCAGTAATCTACTTTTGCAACCTGCATACGAGTTCCACCTGAACGATTTCTATGATTGTGTGTTTTTAGTCATCTACTTGCTGTAAGAACAAATGCAATAATAAACTTGCCCCCATCAACTGTAGCATTGATATTAATGATATCTTGAAGCGAGTACTGAACGACTTAGTTGACAAGTGATGTAATCTGAAGCGACATCCGGTACTTGCCGCGAATAGGTGTCCAAGCTCAAAGGTTTCCTTTATCGAATTATGGCAGAATTATTTCGCTATGCATGGGCAGTTTTACACCGCCATGCAATCAAAAACTAATCATACTTAGTCCGAATGAATCTGGGCCACAGTACACCGACTGAGATTTCTATTTGTGTCCATAATTGCTTACCAATATCCCGATTATAACAGTAATGGGACACACTGCTGATCTATTGAGGCCTTGATTGGAAGCTCTATGGCTAGATGCCTTGGTTATGGTGACCGCAGAACATAAAGAAACGGTGAGAATAAAATTAAAATTAGGATATATTGATTAATGGCATATTATGATAATTGTTTTGGTGTGAAGAGGCGTGTGGACGGGTAGGCCGGGGCGAGGAGGGGGGATGTTGATAAAACCGTTACTCGGTAACCTAATGTCATGATGAGTATCATAATATACATTATTGTCTGGGATGTGATCTGTGTTAATGCCGACCCAATTAATTAACCTTTGTAACTGATCACATGGGATATGCCACCGTAGTGGAAGGAAGGTCAGCAATTCTCATGTACTTGGTAATCGAATTGCTGATAAAAGTAATTTACTTGCCTTGGTATTTAATTGTATCAGGCCGACAACGTGCACGATATATACGCTTGCATGGCCAGACATATGTATTTATATCGCTATGATAAAGTCAGTATTGGCAATCTTAACTATTGTTTATATAATGCAAGAAAACACCAGACAAGGAAAGCAAAAAGGCTGCTTGGTCACGACTCGTGGCTTCAGCGATTCATCACTAGAATGTTGACAAATCCAGCTGATTATAGGCGATAATTTATTATATTGATATATTTGATATTATGCCGGCGTGCAAGAAGTGGCCCGTAAGACCGTTAAAACCATTAATTCCGTATTATTGATTCTGACGGTTGTGAAGTTGCATGTTGTCGTTGTCATTTTGGCTGGTCATCTTTCCATGAGACTACCAGATGGAACCATTTAAATTTAGACAGATATTGATATAACAATATGGAGACTGAAGCTTTAACTGATCAGTAGCCTTAGAACTTTACAGTAGGAGATGCGCTGTGATATAACAGGGCTCGGATGTTAGGCTTAAGATCCCTATTATATTGACATGGGCTTGAAACTTCTTGAAACTGTAGACATAATTCTGGCATTGGGAAACGCATTAAACTATAAACGATGAAATTCCTTACGCATTCTATGCGCTATTATCTGAATCCAGCTGATATTTTTTTCGATTTTTTGTTGATGATATGTGCCACTTTACCTGGGTAAGCATTACGGTTTAAAATCAATGGCTCGCAAGACAGAAATGAGACCCTTGCTTATGCGTCAGCTGCGATGATTGCACTCCTTGTTGCGTTAACGACGGATAAAAAGAAAATCTTTAGTGAAAGCAAATTTATTAACCATAATATCCATGTCCACGATGTGCGATGGTCCATTCTCTGCGGTTATAATGATCTTCCTTCGCAGCTAAATGGAATGAAGGCGATGAACAAAACACAGATATGTTTATCATCCTGACAGCTTCTTGAAAAGTGATTAAAATATTTTATTCTATACTGTCTCATGAAAAAAAAAGCGCCATTTGAAATAAAAGTTTTCTTTTAATAAGCTTAACAGCAATATGGTCATATATTTCACATACATTAGTACAGAGACTCAATCAAAATACCAAGATCAGAAAGGCGTGACCGAAGAACATTTCCAAGGGTTCATCCCCGCAACCTTTACATTTGTTTTGCAAAACCATATGTCACTTGAATAACAATATATGACAAAAGTAAGGTGAGATGTTTCTTTTTTTCGTGACCTATATTTATTTACGACTTGGAATCAACGGAAAATTATTAACTTACCACTAATAATTGTTTGAGATTTTAAAAACCTTTTTCCGGTATTTGAACAGTCTAGTAGTGTATGTATATATATACAGTATATACCAGCGTCAAAAAACGTCCACATTACCTATCTGATTAAGCATAGCCAAAACCGAGTCACGAGCCATGACATCCTTGTGTGAAGCGCCACCTACCATGCGATTGACCAGACAATAGTGAAACCACATCTGTGGCAGACGACACACAGGCGCGTGGCAGGCAACGGGCTTTGTCGCCAAGCAACCACAGGTACACCATGACCAAACAAAGGACTTCTTGCGGCGTCCGTGAAGAAAACAACATTTAGATCTCACACAGGTCGTCGCAACTATGCGAGATATGTCCTTTGGTCTAATCCCTAGACCCACAACAAACAGCATCCGCGGATTCCTTGGAAATAAACTCTCGTTAACAAATATCGTAATTCAAATGCGGTTATTTTTAATGGATGGGGAGAAGTAGATCACACGCTTCAACCAACTGTTTATATATACGATAAATGTATATGAAACCGCACGTCGGGTGAATACTTGTTATCCATCAAGATAGAGAAATCTGCCTTTCAGTCCCACCGGCCTCGTAAGATGAGGGCCTATAACGCCGACCAACTTACCACAGAACACGGTTAGTGGGCGGCTCGCTGAGGAGAATGATACAACCAGGAGAGTAAATGGTAAATAACTACATATATACGTGCATACGTAAACCCCCTAACTCTGGTCTTCTCGCTCTGCGTTTCACATAAAGCATCTAATAGAAAGAAAATATACGTGGGCGAGATACAACACAGCCTAGCCATATATATATATATATATACATATGTATATATATACATATATATACGCATATGTGTGTATAAAAGACGTGATAAACCGAGTTTTTGACCGGCTCAGGACTCCATGGAACTCTCACAATGGAAAGTCAAGAGAGGCATTTGAACTTTCAATGCTTTGTCCTCCTCGTCTGGCACAGCTCGTAGACTAAATAAGAGCAGAAGTTGAGTAATGTCTACGTGAACAATGAAGCTCCTTGTTAGCGAAGGTTGCGCGCCAAAACAGCCGCAAAAAAGATTGACATTGAATTAAAGAAAGAAACTATGCAGTGTGTATGTGTGGCCGGGGGGGGGGCAGGGTGCTGGTGGTGGGTGGGCAGGTACGGGTGGGGGAGGGCTACAGTAACGCAGCCGGTAAAGTGGGTAATTTCCTACAGGTAATGGATCTTAAATAGGTGAAAAATGACTTTCGGTGGATACGCCAATGGTGTCAACAGATATAGGTTAACGTGTGCGGTCCTATCATACTAGCTATTGGGTTGCGTCCTTTACGTCCCCCTTTATCTGTTTATTGATATCAGTATAATTGTCACAGTCAACACCCGTTATTCCAAATTACTGACGCTCAAACTTCACTACCCCCCCCCCCCGCCCATCACCCCCCCACCTACGTCCTTCTGAAATGAGGCATGTCTTTGACCATAGGCTAAGAAACCGGAAGTGGCGGGAGGAGTCCAGGGAGGAGAAGTATTTTGGGGCCCCAAGATTCCAATTTCGAAAATTAAGCGTATTGATCTCACGTCAGTGGCGCCATCTAGTGAGACTAGAGTGGGCAAAGGCGTAATATAGTAAACGTAGAGAGGATGATATGTGTGGATGGAAGGGTTCAGTATTGGCATTGAAGACTGATACTACCTGACTTTTTTGAGTTTCCTCGCCTAACTTACGGATTCACGTAGATGAAGATGTGAATTTCGATCGACGATTGACTGCCACAGATTAGAAATTTATGACGATAGCCCGTAATTTGACGACATAACCGTGCTTATCGCAAGGAAGCCAATATATCAGGTATATGCCAACACCGACTGTAACCACCTCGTGTCAGATGAGAGAAGTAAAACCTCGTCTGGTTCCGTGTTTGTGCTGTGGTTTGACCCCATCACCCACACCTCTCTATGTTACCGTGCGTGGTCCCTCTGACTCTCCCCGTGTGGCTAGGTGGCCCTCACTATAGGTATATCTATCTGTCCCTCTCTTTCTCTCCCCTCTGTATGTCTCCCCCCCACCCCTCTCTCGCTCTCTCTCTGTTTTTTTTTACCCACGACCCTTCATGATGACAGCTATAACAACAACAGGATGAAGCTAAACAAACCCACCTGCTCGCAAAACGGGATGTCGCGAACCACGCATCCGTCGCCCACTATAGCCAAGCCTGACACCAGTGTGTATCTGTAGGAGGGGGGCTGGGGTGGGGGACATCGGACCATGTGTTTGCCAGAACATTGCAACAACAGACAGAGAATTAAATCTCGTATTAAGCCACGTGCCGAGGCAAATAGCTCTCATTGGCCTGGATATCACATAAGTGGCACAAAGATGGCATGGAACACAAATTCACGCCAATCTGTTTCTCGAAAAACTCGAATGGAGGAATTGTCATTTCGAGGTTATGGGATGCACTCTAATTATGAATGGGTGACTTCTGCGTCATATCGGCCAACATCTTACTTGGAAGTAAGGTATTAGAGATATAAAGAGGTAAGATACTCAATATTTTGTTCTGCTTTCAAAAGGGCAATCTCCTTTTCGAACGGTTAGGTTATTTAGTAACCTCCAAATGGAACGTAGAGGTTTGGTTGTTTAGAAATCTCCAATTGGAACGTAGAGGTTTGGTTGTTTAGTAATCTCCAATTGGAACGTAGAGGTTTGGTTGTTTAGTAATCTCCAATTGGAACGTAGAGGTTTGGTTGTTTAGTAATCTCCAATTGGAACGTAGAGGTTTGGTTGTTTAGTAATCTCCAATTGGAACGTAGAGGTTTGGTTGTTTAGTAATCTCCAATTGGAACGTAGAGGTTTGGTTGTTTAGTAATCTCCAATTGGAACGTAAAGGTTTGGTTGTTTAGTAATCTCCAATTGGAACGTAGAGGTTTGGTTGTTTAGTAATCTCCAATTGGAACGTAGAGGTTTGGTTGTTTAGTAATCTCCAATTGGAACGTAAAGGTTTGGTTGTTTAGTAATCTCCAATTGGAACGTAGAGGTTTGGTTGTTTAGTAATCTCCAATTGGAACGTAGAGGTTTGGTTGTTTAGTTGTTTGGCCATATAGAATACGGATCTAATCGGATGTGATATGTGGTTATTAGTTAGTCACCAAACATGTTTAAAATAATACTGAAAGATAAAAAATGTTTATGTATAAATAATGTCAGAGACTAGTTCTGGTGTGATCCCCAACAATGTTATCGCACAGTGGTTGACGCTTCCAGCTCAATCTCCTGGAATATTATCTGACATTGATCGATGCTTCCAGTTTAGACCCTAAAAATATTATGTAACAGTGGTTCACCCCGCCGACTTAGTGGCTGATGATTCCAGTTTAAACCCTTAGAATATAATGCCACAGTGACTGACCTCAATCCCTCAGAATATTATGTCCAAGCAACTGAAGCTTCCAGTTTAGTCGCCTAGAATACCAACCTTGAAACCACCAGGTAGCAGAATTTATTTTCGATATTATATACAAGGACTGGACAGTCCGATTTAAGAAACCAAGTATTACCCCAGAAGTTATACAATTTTACCCCTTGGTGATATGGTGTATAAGTTAGTATGCAAATCAGAGACGCTTGCTACCAGGCTGTGATTGATAGGTGCGTTAATGGAGAACTTGACTTAGCCATGTTCTTTCTTGGTAAAGATTGGTTGGTTGGTTGTATATTCAGGACGCTTTAACCACTTTTGTTCATAGCGCGTCAATAGGGAAAGGAAGGGAGAGTAGAGCCATGTCCCCGGGGTAACCCCCTACTCTTTGCGAAGAAGGACATATGATCTTTATCCTGCGACCACACAGACATGGCCACAGCAGGGCTCAAACCATCGATTCACGTGCCGTTAGGCTTTCAGGCGGCCAAACCCCGGTAGAGGAAGCTTGGACCATTTCTCTGCCCAGTATGTGTATATGCAAAATATGTTGTGCGATCTATGACCTCATAAGGTGGGATTATCCATGTACGTACAATATGTAATTTTGCGTTGTTTAGCAGAACACCCTTCCTGAAATAATTCCCGAGTTCAAACATGAACTGGTGGTCTTTTTTTAACAAACAGTCAGCAGAGTGGTAACTGTAGCTTACTATGGTTGACGTCCGTTACCTTAAATAGCTGGGTGCTGGCGGGTCTGCTCGCCGCCTCGGCCGTGCTGAGGGGCCGGCAGGGGGTAGGTGGCAGAGCTGGGGGAGGGGGGGGCGGCAGGGGGTAGGTGCCAGAGCTGGGGGGCCGGCAGCGGGGTGGGTGCCAGAGCTGGGGGAGATGTTATCGGTGGGCCCCCCACGTCTGCACACGGGCCGTCAGGCCGCACACCAAAAAAAGCGACATACGCCCGCAGTCTCCACGCCACTGGTGAGGCATTCATATTTCAATTAATAAAAATCAAGCGAGGCTCGGCGATGGATGGATGTTGTTGGGCCGATATTTAGCCCTGCAGAGTAGGGGTCTCCTACGTCATAACGTGCACTTCTGACTCCAGTGTGGAGCGCTCCACCCACATCTCACCCCACCCTGCCTACCCGTCATATCACCTCCCACTCCTCCTCCCATCCCCCTCGTGCCACCCCCTCCTCCCCCCCTCCCATCAGCTCTCTCAGTGCGACCATTCTCTCCCCGTCCCGCCCGCCAGCTCTCTCAGTGCGACCATTCTCTCCCCGCCCCGCCCGCCAGCTCTCTCAGTGCGACCATTCTCTCCCCGCCCCGCCCGCCAGCTCTCTCAGTGCGACCATTCTCTCCCCGTCCCGCCCGCCAGCTCTCTCAGTGCGACCATTCTCTCCCCGCCCCGCCCGCCAGCTCTCTCAGTGCGACCATTCTCTCCCCGCCCCGCCCGCCGGCTCTCTCAGTGCGACCATTCTCTCCCCGCCCCGCCCGCCGGCTCTCTCAGTGCGACCATTCTCCCCCCGCCCCGCCCACCGGCTCTCTCAGTGCGACCATTCTCTCCCCGCCCCGCCCCCCAGCTCTCTCAGTGCGACCATTCTCTCCCCGCCCCACCCACCGGCTCTCTCAGTGCGACCATTCTCTCCCCGCCCCGCCCCCCAGCTCTCTCAGTGCGGCCATTCTCTCCCCGCCCCGCCCCCCAGCTCCCCCCGCCCCGCCCACCAGCTCTCTCAGTGCGACCATTCTCCCCCCGCCCCGCCCGCCAGCTCTCTCAGTGCGACCATTCTCCCCCCCCCCCCGCCCACCAGCTCCCCCCGCCCCGCCCCCCGTCCTCTTCCTTCACAGCTTTTCTCCATTTCCGTCGGGGCAGAAATCATTCATTTGGACATAATCGTTATGCATTAGGCTTCCAGTTACCATAATCCCCCCACCCCCCCACACACACACACAAACAGACACACACCATCCACCCTCACCCTCCCCCCAATCCTCACCCTTCACCTAACCCTCACCCTCACCCTCGTCCACACCTCACCCTCACCCTCACCCTCACCCTCACTCTCACCCTGGCCCGACCCACCCACGCCGCCAGCTCCCCGCCACTACCCTGGCCGACCACTAGTCTGGTTAGTGTGGCCTCCAGCCACGTGGGGGAGCCAGGATGCACGACTGGGTCAGACAAGCGGGGGCCACTTTAACGGCGGGTTAAACAGCCAGGGGCCACTTTGCGCTGGAGCGGCAGCGACCAGGGTTTTGTAATTTTATTGTAGGGCGGTAGGGGGGGGACCGAGGGGGGTGGGGGGGGGGCGTTAGTGGACGCGTTGTGGCGTGTGCAGGCCGATAGCACTCTCCATCTCTCGTCCTCTCGTCAAGACTTGCCATCCATCGCGCCACCTGGCGGCACCCACCCACCCACGCCAGTCGACAGCCACGGCGGTCACGTGAAGGCGGTCACGTGACGGTGCCGCATTGGACTGTCGCGTCAACAATGCCAAAGTACAGACCTCGTGCGTACCGCAAGCGACAAAGAAAAGAAGAACATGGATCGGGGGAGAAAAAAACAGCACGGAATGGCTGGATTGAGCCGCGTGGGCTCTTCATTGGCACAATCAGCGATGCTCATCCTGAATATTCACGCTCCCTGGCAGGGTGGCCAGCTTACAGGACATGTCGATTACAGGGGCCTGGGGGAGGGGGTGGGGGAGTGGCGGATAAGGAGAGGGTGGATGGGGCGGGGGAATGGGTGGGGGGAGAGCTATATATGTGCTGGTTGAGTGGTGGAAAGGTGATATTCGCTATTTTTGTCTAATTTGCGTGTTATATTTTAGAGCCATGAAAATATTGCAATTAGGAATAACTCTTACGACTGAATCAGCCAATGGCGCAAAATTTGTTAATGAACAAATTGTAAATTAATCATCGTATACTTCGCGGCCGTAAACATCAATCATTACGTCATCGATCTTCGTGACAAATGGTAGATGGAAGTATATAGCGTTAGTCATCAGTTACCCACTGAACTGCTGTAGCAGCGATAACCCTGTCCACGTGTATGGTCCGCTGCCGTATCTCTGACCTCACTCCAAGCAGACTGCTCCAAGCAGCAGAGCTCTCAACTCAACTGAAACATCTCATCAGCAGGTCAATTTGGACGCACTCAGCATCGCGAAATGCTAAACTGGCCACGTCCGGGAAACGGAAATAACCCACGACCGACCCCCTCAATATACTCATCACCGACGGCAAACAAACATCGGGGCAGAGAAATAGATGTCCACGCGAAATGCGTGGAGCGGTCGGTGTGCGAAGTCAGTGGAGTTGTTAAGGGTCAGCATCAGTCATGAGTAGTTGTTAATTGCATTGGTTTATTTCACCCATTGTCGATTACCGGCTATCGTGTCAATTTCCCTTTAATCGAAAATCGCCACAGGCACCTGTCATTAAGCACGCAACTGCTTAGAAACGTGTCTCTCAATATCAGCGTTAATATTGGTGTATGAAATATTTAGCGGCTTCGGGAATCAGAAATAAATTATCTCTTGTCAGCATTAGATGACTCAGTCCTCTTTGTTGACTTGTAACGTAATTGTGATGGACGGGTAACCTTGGCACTCACACCATTGTTTAGAGTGGTTGTCCCATTGATTACCAAGTTAGCCTAGAGGCTGGACTCGAATTATTCACCTCTCGCCTTACTACCTGCCTTAACACATCCCCGTTACTCCGTAAAAATAAATCCCACTTGTTTAAAAAAATCAAGCGTATGTCAGTGTATCAAAATAAAGAAATAAATGTAAAACACATATTAGGAAATAATAAAATTTGATTAACCTAGGGTGAAATTGTTTGCACTCACATCGCACTCCAATCATTCGCCAACAGGCCGTAGCATCCCCCCAGATTGTGGTCCACCTTCCATGAAAATGATTCTTCTATTCAATGGCAGGCTTGAGTCATTTGTGCGCTATGCTAAAACAAAGATTTGCCCTAACATGACAGAACGCCCCGGATTGTATGTGACAATGAAAGCATGATAAATTCATTTCTAAATATAGGATTGGTAAGTCTTAAAACGAACAAAAAAAAGAATATTAAGGGGATATAATTTCGTTACATTATTTGGAGGGTGGGTCTTATCCTATTTTGACCACAGTCGAGCAAAACTGGATCCCAGCCAACCAAAAACACATGAAATGAATTGGCATGGAATAAAATGTATTGTGTCAACATTCCGAGCTGTAAATAATGCTAAACACACGATATAGCATACATTATGAGTTTAAGAACCAGGACAAATATACATATAAATTAGTGTAAATTTACGAACAAAGCTTAGTGCATGGTATTTAAGAACATAAAGTAAACCTGACCATCTTTCACATATACAGGGGCCGCAACACCCATAGCCTGTCAGCCAAATAAGACATGCGTAAGGAGCAGGCCACCGCCCCGCAAAATCATGGCCGCAGCAATTTTATTTTCAATTAAAACAACAAGGTGCGCACTGTTTACCTAACGATCTGCCGGCGGTTCATCGCAAAAGGATATATGTCGTTGCCTCATAAACCGACCAGTGTTTCTTTTAACTCGCCACGCAGCAGCAAATTTGCACTTTAATGAAGTTCGCATATTAATGTTGTCTTAATAGTTTGTCACAATGACTAGTCGCCTGGCAGGCTGGCGATGTTTTCGGTCTTCGGACACTTTGCGCACCCCGGGCCATGTAATCAAGTACACAGGCGAGGAGCGTGGCTTTCTGAAGACGTGTAGGTTTCACTGACATGTCGGTTTCCTTTACATCTCCTCACCTGAGCAATTATTCGCCACCCTTTGATGTAGATATATGCGACAGGTATATGTTCACCTGCAGTCGTTAATTTACTCGCTCGTCGTATGCCGCTCTTTTCATCCCAGCACCCACCTTCCCCGAAAGTTCGATTTCTTTTAATGAATTAAACTCTTGAATGACGTTTTGACTTGAGGGATGGGGGTGGGTTTAGCGTGTTTTATCTGAGGAGAGACGGGTTTGATAGGGAAGGAGGGAGATGGAGGGGGGTGGGGGTATTCTATCTGAAGAGAGCCCTTTCCTGATTTCGCCCGGGGAGGGGTAAAGGGGCGGGGTGCGTCACTGGCGGGGATCCCTTTCACCTGGCGGCCTTAATGAGCGCTAACAGCAACTAATTGTTCGAGGTTACCATCTCGAAAGAGACACCATATGTTGATTCGTCGCCAACTTGCGACGGAATGTCCGAATTCAATTCATTATTCTTCAGTTTGCCGAGCAGATCAAAGTTTCCGGTGGGCTAATGAATTCCGCCCAGCTTCGCGTGGGTCTCGCCCTCAGCATTTGCGTCTGCTTTCGGCACCCACAGAAGTGGGGGTAGCCACTCCCCAAGGCGCACCCCAACGAGCCCCTACCACCGCCCCGTTGTCCATATATCTGGGGTCTTTACCCCACCCCTCGTGTGGCTATGAAAGCCCGGTAAGCGTTCCGTGGGGTCGACTGTTTACCCGCTTTCGACTGGTGGTAGAACAACTGGGGCTCCAGCGAGACCCCCAAGTTCTTAAACTGTCAAACACATTATTAAATCATTCCGCATTATATGTAAAATACTTCGCCAGGTGACATCCTGGCATAGTCATTATAAAATGTTTCATAATATTTGTGGAGTAATGTTATCAATTGCGTCACCATTTTAAATTAACAAAAGACAAGATGGCGGGAAATTGTTGTTGGTATGCGGTATCTACTTGACATAATTGTGTGTAATATCGCGTTTTGTTAGTGTTTAATATACACTTTACACAAGAGTGTGTAATAGCTACCTAACACGTTTGTGTGTAATACTTAGCACGTCAGTGTGTAATATCTGTTTTACACGTTGGTATGTAATATTTTCTTTGCAGGATAGTGTGCAATATATAATTTACACGGTAGCATTTAATATCTATTTTACACTACAGTGTCACATGAGAGCCAAACGGCACGTGGGTCGATGGTTTGAGCCCCGCTGTGGCCATGTCTGTGTGGTCGCAGGATAAAGATCCCATGTCTTTCGAAAGGAGTAGGGGGTTACCCTCGGGAGGTGGCTCCACTCTCCCTTCCTTATCCATGGACGCGATATGACCAAAAGTGGTTAAAGCGTCCTGAATATACCACCAACACTACAGTGTGCTATATCTACCTTACACAATGGTGCGTTATATTTGCTTGGCAGGTTAGTGTTTAATATCTCCTTTACACGTTAATGCGTAATATCTCCTTTACACGTTAATGCGTAATATCTCCTTTACAGGTTAATGTGTAATATCTCCTTTACACGTTAATGTGTAATATCTCCTTTACACGTTAATGTGTAATATCTCTTTTACACGCTAATGTGTAATATCTCCTTTACACGTTAATGCCTAATATGTCCTTTACAGGTTAATGTGTAATATCTCCTTTACACGTTAATGTGTAATATCTCTTTTACACGTTAATGTGTAATATCTCTTTTACACGCTAATGTGTAATATCTCCTTTACACGTTAATGCCTAATATCTCCTTTACAGGTTAATGTGTAATATCTCCTTTACACGTTAATGTGTAATATCTCCATTACACGTTAATGTGTAATATCTCCTTTACACGTTAATGTGTAATATCTCCTTTACACGTTAATGTGTAATATCTCCTTTACACGTTAATGTGTAATATCTCCTTTACACGTTAATGTCTAATATCTCCTTTACACGTTAATGCGTAATATCTCCTTTACACGTTAATGCCTAATATCTCCTTTACAGATTAATGTGTAATATCTCCTTTACACGTTAATGTGTAATATCTCTTTTACACGCTAATGTGTAATATCTCCTTTACACGTTAATGTGTAATTTCTCCTTTGCACGTTAATGTGTAATATCTCCTTCACACGTTAATGCCTAATATCTCCTTTACAGGTTAATGTGTAATATCTCCTTTACACGTTAATGTGTAATATCTCCTTTACACGTTAATGCCTAATATCTCCTTTACAGGTTAATGTGTAATATCTCCTTTACACGTTAATGCCTAATATCTCCTTTACAGGTTGATGTGTAATATCTCCTTTACACGTTAATGCCTAATATCTCCTTTACAGGTTAATGTGTAATATCTCCTTTACACGTTAATGTGTAATATCTCCTTTACACGTTAATGCCTAATATCTCCTTTACACGTTAATGTGTAATATCTCCTTTACACGGTAATGTGTAATATCTCCTTTACACGTTAATGTGTAATATCTCCTTTACACGTTAATGCCTAATATCTCCTTTACAGGTTAATGTGTAATATCCCCTTTACACGTTAATGTGTAATATCTCCTTTACACGTTAATGTGTAATATCTCCTTTACACGTTAATGCCTAATATCTCCTTTACAGGTTAATGTGTAATATCTCCTTTACACGTTAATGTGTAATATCTCTTTTACACGCTAATGTGTAATATCTCCTGTACACGTTAATGTGTAATATCTTCTTCACACGTTAATGTGTAATATCTCCTTTACACGTTAATGTGTAATATCTCCTTTACACGTTAATGTGTAATATCTCCTTTACACGTTAATGTGTAATATCTCCTTTACACGTTAATGTGTAATATCTCCTTTACACGTTAATGTGTAATATCTCCTGTACACGTTAATGTGTAATATCTCCTTTACACGTTAATGTGTAATATCTCCTTTACACGTTAATGTGTAATATCTCCTTTACACGTTAATGTGTAATATATCCTTTACACGTTAATGTGTAATATCTCCTTTACACGTTAATGTGTAATATCTCCTTTACACGTTAATGTGTAATATCTCCTTTACACGTTAATGTGTAATATCTCCTTTACACGTTAATGTGTAATATCTCCTTTACACGCTAATGTGTAATATCTCCTTTACACGTTAATGTGTTATATCTCCTTTACACGTTAATGTGTAATATCTCCTTTACACGTTAATGTGTAATATCTCCTTTACACGTTAATGTGTAATATCTCCTTTACACGTTAATGTGTAATATCTCCTTTACACGTTAATGTGTAATATCTCCTTTACACGTTAATGTGTAATATCTCCTTTACACGTTAATGTGTAATATCTCCTTTACACGTTAATGTGTAATATCTCCTTTACACGTTAATGTGTAATATCTCCTTTACACGTTAATGTGTAATATCTCCTTTACACGCTAATGTGTAATATCTCCTTTACACGTTAATGTGTTATATCTCCTTTACACGTTAATGTGTAATATCTCCTTTACACGTTAATGTGTAATATCTCCTTTACACGTTAATGTGTAATATCTCCTTTACACGTTAATGTGTAATATCTCCTTTACACGTTAATGTGTAACAGCTACTTTACCGGTCAGCGTTAATACATGTATATGTTTAGGTGTAATAATCAGGGGAGGGGGCAGGGAGGCATTGGGGCGCATGCTAGTGCCAGTAGGGATGGGTGTGTAGGGGGGGGGTGCAGGGAGGCAGTGGGGCGCATGCTAGTGGCAGTGGGGATAGGTGTGTAGGGGGGGGCAGTGCAAGGGGGTATGAGGAACAGGGAGAGGGGTAGCGCGACAGGGGATGCGACTGGGGGTGGATACGTGATCGATATAGCCAGGGATACATCATGAATGTATCAGACCAGAATATATTATCACAGATAGTTCTCGCTTCAGTTTGGTTATGTCAGGAATTTTTCATTGGGACAGACAGACAAAGGCTATGCAATCTAATCTTAAGATAAGGTGGGTCCATTCATCGGAAATTTAACTGGGGCTGGTGAACAGGATAGGAGGGTGGATGTTGGAGGTGGTGGTGGTGGGGGTGGGGGGGGGGGTCAGGGATGCTAGAGTATGGTTGTAATTATACGGCACGTTTCTATATAATAATCTGCATACGGCGTGCATTATTAATTCGCACTATTCAATCAATTCACCGAATAACACAAACGCATTTTGTTCCAACAGATCCAAAGACAGGGGTAAATACTGCATGTCAATGGACCGAATGAATCACTCAATGCGACTATTAATTACCCAAAACGAGTATTGTGGTGACATACGCAGAAGTAAATGGTGACTACTAATATATTCTGTTTTCGGTATTTAGACTGTAAAGACAATTTGGAGATGGGCCTGTCCTGCATGTACGCCAAACAGAACCCTCTAAGTGGCGACCATTTGTCTCGTCGTATCGCCCCATCAAGCCCCCCATTCAAGGAACTTGACACTGGAACCTATGACGCTATCACCCTTTATGCAAATCACGTCGATGTGGTATGCAAATTAGGTGAAGTGTTTTAATTACACAGTGCAACTCGTCTCATGCGGTCACAATCAGTGGTCGTCACTGCGCCGTAAAATTCAAATCGGTCCCTTCTTTAGTGTTTTTTTTTAACACTGCTACTGCCGTATAAATATATATGTATTGGTGATATATCCCGCTCAGGGAAAAGAACAGATGAAACTGTTTTAGCTACCGAGTGCAACTAAATATGCTTTTTATTCAAATTTGTAGGAATATCTTATCACTTGTGGCCAAGCCCTTGCGGTATATACTGTCTTTAACTGACTCAGCGCGTGGTGCTAGGACCGTTCGCATGGTGTTGATGGCAATGTTAACGACGTGGGGGACTTTAACTACTTAACTGGCCCTGATTGCCAGCGCCCTGTCAGCATCAACCAATGGAGATGACACTGTTATCTCCCTCCCACTCGTGACTGACCTTCAACTCCAGTATCGCCATCGGGGAAGTGATTCAAACGTCGCCTATATTTGCCAGGATTGGCCTGGTAATTGGTCCTATATCAGACCCACCATGACACCTTGGTTCAGCGACATCTCGCAGGGTGTTGTCTGCTTTCCAGAATAGACACCATTGCGTTTTTGTTATTCTTCGGTGAATCCCAACGTGGGCATCAGGGGGCTGCGTTAATTGTTTCAATCAGGTGTCTTGGGCAGTTATAGATGTGTTGATGGAAGAACATAAGTGTCGGGGGTGTTGACAGGGCGCCATGGGTCATGGGGTATATTTCTGGATCGCTGCAAGGCCATACAATCACCCCATTTCGTAGATATTTTGAAACGAATTCTGGTGAAGAAATATTTTTGTGAGAGTAAGTGACAAGACCGTAGGGGGAGAATATGTCCTGCGCTTCACCCCGTCATGGTTAAACTATTACTTGAATCGTGAGTCATGTCCAGCCATGATTTTCAAGTATATTATCTTGCAGGAAAAAGTCTTATCGCCGTGTTTTATTTTTGCTTTTCTGGTATTTAATTTAATGGATGTATTTATCATACGACAGCGAGACCACGATACCATTTAGTCACCGGAAGTTAGGCGGTAATACTTGTAGGTGGGCTGGATAGACGCTGCAGGTCGTGGTAGTATATGAACAACAGGTGACGATACAAAGCCGGCCTTGGCCAAGCTATCTACCCATCATGTTGACGAAAGACCGACCCGTGGGGACCACATATGCTGCTTAGTCTCAAGCCAGTTGATATATCTATATACTATACCGTAAAGTGGTTGGCACATCGCCTATATTGCGAGGCAGGTCATGCGGGAATTTAAAGTCCAGAGATAGCTGCGTCCGATAATTAGATTATGATAAATGCGGTTTTATAGCTGCAGAGAACGACCGGCTCGGCAGGGCCCATTTGTTTTGTGGTTTTCACCGGGCTACCAGGCGTGCTAAGGGCCGAGGCCTCTGGCACATGCTGAGTGTTAAACGCGGCGGAAACCGTTTTGCTCCTGGTGTAAAATTTGTCAAAAGACCGCCTCATTCGGCGGAGAATGAGAGCAGCGCTGTGTTTTCGTTGACCAAAGGATCCCCGCGGTTGAGAGCGATGTACGACATAAGGTGCGGGTGTCATAGGAAAACAAGAGGTGGACTCACAACTTGATATAAATTTCGATTAGATGTTTTTTAACGTGCGAGCGAGCCGGGTGAAGAAGCGAAGGCTTGAAAGCGGCGGCCGGCACACATAAGATTAAAAACTGAGGGTGTCTATATGTGAGCATGTGTTCAGAACAATTAACGGATGGAAAAAAACAGCTAGTGGAGTATTATAACCTGTGAGGACAATTGGTATTGTGGGCGGCCCACACAACGAGTATGTCGGCAGTGGAAAGCGCTTTATTTATGCTACCTCAGAGAGGACAGCCATAACACTGCTGGTGGAGTCGTTAATGTCTCACAAACCTTTTGTTATTTAATGGTTCACCTGCGTAAAGCTTTTGATACCGCGGTTTAATTCACCGATGGCGGTTAATATCTGACAAAACGCTTTAATTATGGGATTAATTCGTTGATGAAAGCACAATTTCCATAATGATTTATTGAATGATATATATACATCTAGTCGTGAGAAAGCGCGAAACTCACGGCGAGATTCTCGTCGAGCCCTCCATGAGACCCATAGCGAGACCCACCACGAGACACACCGCGAGACCCACCGCGAGACCCACAGCGAGACCCACCGCGAGACCCACAGCGAGACCCACCGCGAGACCCACAGCGAGACCCACCGCGAGACCCACTGCGACACCCACTGCGAGACCCACCACGAGACTCACAGAGAGACCCACAGCGAGACCCACCACGAGACCCACAGAGAGACCCACAGCGAGACCCACCACGAGACCCACCACGAGACCCACAGCGAGACCCACCACGAGACCCACCACGAGACCCACAGCGAGACCCACCACGAGACCCACCACGAGACCCACTGCGAGACCCACCACGAGACCCACCGCGAGACCCACAGCGAGACCCACAGCGAGACCCACCACGAGACCCACTGCAAGACCCACCGCGAGACCCACTGCGAGACCCACCACGGGACCCACAGCGAGACCCACCACGAGACCCACAGAGAGACCCACAGAGAGACCCACAGCGAGACCCACCGCGAGACCCACAGCGAGACCCACCGCGAGACCCACTGCGAGACCCACTGCGAGACCCACCACGAGACCCACAGAGAGACCCACAGAGAGACCCACAGCGAGACCCACCACGAGACCCACAGCGAGACCCACCGCGAGACCCACTGCGAGACCCACCACGAGACCCACAGCGAGACCCACAGCGAGACCCACGACGAGACCCACAGCGAGACCCACCGCGAGACCCACTGCGAGACCCACCACGAGACCCACAGCGAGACCCACAGCGAAACCCACAGCGAGACCCACCACGAGACCCACCACGAGACCCACAGCGAGACCCACCGCGAGACCCTCAGCGAGACCCACCACGAGACCCACCGCGAGACCCACTGCGAGACCCACCACGAGACCCACAGCGAGACCCACAGCGAAACCCACAGCGAGACCCACCACGAGACCCACCACGAGACCCACAGCGAGACCCACCGCGAGACCCTCAGCGAGACCCACCACGAGACCCACCGCGAGACCCACCGCGAGACCCAGATTCTCTTCCTCGGCTTTCTGTAGCTATGTTTGACCACATCGTCAGTTGGTTACAGCAGCGAGAGTTTCAACCGCCATGGTTCAAGAAATCATGGCAGTCAATGAGAAGTTGAGCCGTAGGGACGTGAGTCATGTTTGTATCTTACACATACCCTGCCACAATTCCACATGAACTAAACACACTGTTAGCAAACAATATAAAAAGGCGTTGTCAAAGGAAAAGTGTTTAACCTTTCAGCGAGGCAAGTCGTGAATGTCTCGCGCCCTTATGACACAATGGTCTTCACGCTGAGGGAACCCGCTATGGTTTACCTTTACTCAGGCTTCTACACGTTTATGTCCCTGCTCTGTGCCAAATTCACATAACAATGTACACTCTAAAGTGTTGGAGGCAAACAAATAAAATCGTCAGTTTTGTCACCCCACACAACTAACCAAGGAGCTATAGACGCTAGTTTGTAGACTGACAAAAAATTGTCTTTAAAGTAGATTTTCTGCCAGACAGATAATTGCAAATAGACGGCTAACTGCGCAGAAAAGGAAATTTGTTGCACTTTTAATGTTTGTATGTAATTCACCGAAGGACTTTGTTTCACGAGCTATGGATATCCCATCGGAAATCGCAGATTTTATTGATAAGTCGCTTTTAAAACTTCGCATTTAGGGCCCACTTGAGAAATATGTCTCTCCTTTTATAAGCAACGTTTCGGGACCACCCAACTCCAATGAGAGTGACAGAAGTCATTTTTGGCTTTTAATACAAAAAATAACGGAAAAAAGAAAACATATTTAGATGAAATTACACAAGTATTAAGTCCCTGTGACGTCGGCGTAATAGCCGAAATCGTACATTTAAAATGGAGTCAATTGAGAAACGTCTCGGAAGGGTGTCTGAAGGGGGTCCCCCCTGTTGACAAGCTCTGGGGGTAGTTGTCACGTCGTGACTCCCGGGGAAAGTGATAGGGCCGGGAGCGAGCACAATGGCTTCTTTAAGAGAGACGCCTTTCAGCGGGAGTTTCAATGGCCTACTGCGCTCGCAGTTAAAGACCTCTCAACTGAGTGTCTCGTCGTGGGTGGCGCCTTCAACGCCTGGCCAGCGGGCGTCTGCAACGTGTGACGGGGCAATCACTTAAGGACTATGATAGCCACGCTAAATATATCGTGTAAGGGAAAGTGTCAAGATTATTTTTCCATTTGTAACGTGGTGGCTGCGCCGTCGGTCATTGTTCGCATTGTGTTTGCGGGGTTTTGTGGTTTGGCATGGGGCGGTTATAGGATATGGGGGGGGGCGGGGGGGAGGGGCTGGGTTGTGGGGGTGTGGGGTAGGTGGGTGGGGAATGGGATGTCGGGGGCGAGGGCGTAAGGCGACTCGCTACAGTGGGAATCCTGCCATTCCGCTGACAGGACAGCGGTGTGTGTGAAGGGGAAGGGGGGCGGGGGTGGGGGGGGGGGGGGATATGGGTGGGCTCGCGACATGGAAATATAAGGTGCCGTATGTTTTTTTTTTCTCCTCCTGTAAGCCGATCCGGGACTTCTCATAATATGGTGATTGCGATACGGTGAGGGACCCCCCCCCCCCCTCCCGTCACAAACCAACGTCTGTTCCTGTCAGACGGCTAGCGCCGATAGGGGAACGGGCGGACGACGGCGGGGGCGACTGCGCGAAACGTGGGCGTGGTAGGGGTGGGGGGGCAACCCTCACCCCCCAACAATACCCCTCACACCCCCCCCACCCCCACCATCCCCACCCTCTCCATATTGCGCTTCCTCTTTGATTTCACACCACACCTCGTCCCTGTCTGCCCTACCAACCCTCACGCTAAGGGGAGGGGGTGGGGGTGAGGTCATACCGAACATATGGCTGCTCTGCCCCTTGTCAAAGCCTGTCTGACAAAGTGTGCCCCCGCAGGTAGATCGGGGACCGAAGTACGTGGGGAAAAATTGGCTGAGTTTAGCTTTGATTAATTTTAAATTTTGTGAACACAATATTTATAACGGCATAACGGAATTGCAAGCTTGACTTATTCAAATTAGCGTGGGGCGAATAGAGCTTGGTGTGCATATGGCGTCTCAGCAGCTCAAGCTTGGGGGCTACGCCGTGGCCCAGTGGCCAGAGTGTTCGGCCGGTGTCCAGTGTGTACTCTGCCAGCGGTGTGTGCGTGGTTCATGCCCCAGTAGTGCCAACGTATGTGCAGGGTAAGGATCCAGTGTTAGGATCTACAGATGATGCATAACATATAGCCATAATGTATACACGAAATATGTTATTGTTGATGATGTGAGCTATCTGTGCACTCGTCAAGGGCATGTCCAGGGCAGGAGCTTGACACCGACATTCAGAGATCTGGTGTCAACACGTAAGGAATACGATCATTTGCTGGGTAACCCTTTTGTTGGTTTGAAATTAATAATCACACATTATATGACGAAAGAATAATCCGAGCATATACTGGCCTGAAATGCTAAATACACGTATTTGCAATCCAAATTAGAGAATATCTTGTTTTCATTTCGGAGGTGAATAGAAACCACATGTCATGTTGTCTGATGAAAGTACAATCGCCTGCCCTTTGCGCCTTGGTGACTGACACGGCCAGCAGAGGGCAGCACTGTACTGTACTCAGACCAATCAAGAAAGGGAAGAGTTCACGTGTCTTTACTGTTAGATAGGCTTTATTGACATTGATGCAGAATTAATGCTTATAACGCGATAATGCGAGAAATAAAACATCTATTCAACGAAATGGTCCCAAAATGCCTCCTGATCAAGACAAACGGGTCTTGTCTGTTTAGCGCGTTTAGCGTGTCTATGTTCAAACGGCAAGATACCCATGATAAAGATATTAAGCTGATCTTCATATGGATATGATTGTGCCGTGTAAAGGTCTTGAGAGGGACCTTGGCTTGAAGACGCTATGCGTGAGTCGCATTGTGTCGATGTTGCAAGCGGATACAAACAACTGGAAGGGGGGTCGGAATGACTTTTAGAGGGCATGGCACCGTTGATTGCAGGATTGTGCATTAAATCTCCGACCATTGTTTTTTCTTCATGCGTATTGCACAAGTAATGTTTCGGCACAAAGTGGCCCTCTCCACAGTCATCATTCTGTCAAAGAAACATCCTCGATCGTAACCTGCGATTCTACGACTAATGGGAAGATTAATTCCTTCGTACGTTGATGTTTTATTGTAATGGTATCTTCTTGGACTTGGAGTAAAAAATCAAGTTTGGTTTAGCGTTAAGAGAGGTGAGATATTAACGATGATGGCGGATGGGGGATGCCACTGTCAGCGCGAGGGCTACAGTCGGCTCGGCCTGGCAGGGGTGGGGGGCGGGGGGGGGGGGGGCAGATTCCTGCGCTCTCTGTCCAGGTGACGTACGCCATGTTTTCAGTGGCTTGATCTACGACATCTGTGTATGTGGTATATATGTCCAAACCCTTTGAAGTCGCCGCCCTGGCGTCCGTGTTTCTTTCTCAACGGTCTGCTCGTGAACATTCTCGATTAAGTTGGTCAGCCAGGTAATGATTATGCTTTGTGACCCAGGTAGGCCACTCAACCCAGGCAAATGGGGGGGGGGGATCAGGGGGCGGGGGGGAGGTCGGGGTGGTGGTGGTGGTAGAGGGGACAGGAGAAGGGGTGTCTTGGTAATATTGGCCCAACCGAAAGGTGTAAAGAATGGCCGAGTAAAGTTGACTCGAGTTAACCAAAGAGGGGTTGGTATATATGCAAGTCCGTATATGGAAAGCTTCGGCAGACGAAGACGAAATCCCAAGAAGATGGCAATGGACACAAAATACGGCGAAATCCCAAAGTGACTTTTTGTATTTGAAACCTAATGGCGGATCTAAGGGGGGTGGCTTTACCCATCAATCAAGCTTTTGCTTCAACATTTTGCTCAACAACCCTTATCATCATTACCCTAGCTCCAATGTTGTGGAACGCTCTGCCAAGCAACCTTCGTTTGCTTGTAACATTGAGTCAGTTCAAAGAGGGCGTGAAAACTTACAAAATTTATTGATGAAGGTTATTAGTGTTGTGCATATATTTCTTATTTCGGTGAGCTACCTATAACATGTTTAAAGATAAGCATGTATATTGTGTAAATTACCCGATTTTCCTCGATGCACAAAGTCTTCAACGGATACACGGCTTTGGGGCTATAGAAACCCAATAATAATGATAATAATAATTAAAATTACAATAATAACCGACGAATAGTTGTAGACCCCGCCCCATCCCCCCCGCCCCCAATTGGTGGACACCTGCGGTCATTTTCACGCCCCCCACCCCCCCCCCCTCCCCCCCTCCACACCCGGTCGCAAATTCCTAGATCCGTCCCTGTATCATCCTTGTATTATTACAAATAGACGTGTGACTTCTGTATGCAGAGTCAGAGATGGGTTGTGCATTTTGGAGGGGCTTGCAGTGGGGGGGGGGGGGAGAAGTCGGGAGCGATATATAGAACCTGAATATACGGGCGCAATATTGACCCCAACTCAGACAAATAGAAGGAGTGTGGACCCCGGTTTATTAAACGTAATTGATTATTGCATGAAGGGAAGCAAATCTGACCGAACCCCGAAGCATGCCTTCCCGTTATATTTTGATTGGGCACCTTTCGCCTTGCCCGCTTGAGCACGAGCTCGCCCCCCCCCTCCCCCTCTCCCCCCTCCCCCCCTCTCCCTCTCCCTCTCCCTCTTTCCCCTCCCCACTGCTCAGCCGCATCACCATACGGTCTCGAAAATGAAAACATATCACATAGTGGGTGAACGGCAAAGTTAGCATGTCAAGTGCATCGTCAATCACGGACGCCTTGTCTGATGTCATAACGCATGAAGTCTGTTCCTGTCAAATATGGCGCGGCAGACGGATTTTATTTCTCCCAACGACTGTGGCTCCACAGCGACCAGGTTTGTTAACCAACAAGGACTCAATATGTAAAACAAGACGCAGCTGAAAGTTTACGCAAAGACATCATGCGCGAATCCCGGGAGAACGGGAGAAGTGCAAGAAGGGGGCAGGGAGAGGGCAGGGTGGGAGGCGACGAAACTATAAACATATATTGACATGTTTGTTGCTAGTATTTCTCCTCTGAGTATAGTAGTATCATCCTGATCATACATTAACTGGCAGAGTCTGGTCATCAATGTAGAACTTTTAACTTCATATATAAAACAATTGAGATCCACAAACATCTCATTTGCCCCAGCGACAGGGACAATATGTCTTAGCATAGGTTTCCTAACCGATAAGTATCAATGTATTATGATCAAATTATTATTTTGGTTGAATAAATGCTATTGAATCTTGAACGTTGATCAATCAATCTTGATCAATCAATCAATCAAGCTATAGAACTGTATTCCACATAGATGAATACTTACTCCCCAACTTCTTATAAAACACCTGTTATCAGCAGAATTAAAGAATAAAATAAAGCACATGTTTCCAGTCGAGTATTTTGGATTATTTGCTGGTGACGCCATCCTGTGTGTTTATCGTTACAATGAACTGTGCAATATTACCAGCTTACTCCGAGAAATCCTGTTAGGCGCCAATGAAATGTTGGTGTTATCTTCCGGAGATAATGTCCGCCCCGGTAGATAACCCAGCGATACATCATGGGCACACTTCTCCCCTAAGGCGAGGGCAATGGGTGATATTCACTGCGGGATATTCACGCCACGTTCATGATGTCCCCTTCTCATTTCGATGAACCTAAGATTAATTGAAAGCTTCACAATACGTGGTTGTGTTCAGCCTCAGACGTCACATGTCATCCACGTGACGTCTGGCAGTCATTTATCTTGATGCTCATTTACGATGCTCCCCAGTCATTTATCTTGATGCTCATTGGCGATGCTGTCCAGGGAGGTGAGGGATGTAGCGGCAGGCCTGTCTCACGGGCGCCGTGAAACCACGAAGCTAAACCACAGAAGAAAGGCACGATTATCATATGTAGTCTACATCCACAGCTTCTTGTACGGATAGCAATATTGTAGTTAAAACAAAACAAAAACGTCGATAGTTAAGTATTACACCGGTCATATGGGCATTGGGCTCAAGTCCGTTAGCACAAATTGAATAAGTTCTTGCACAATTAGGCACCCAAGCGAATGTCCCGATCAAATTAACTTATCCAGTTTACTTTTAATTGATTTAGATTGAAATCAATTCAAACCAACTGGAGACTCTTCTTTTTTTTCATACACAATTACTGCCACAATAGCAATCTCCAAATTCACCTGGCCTTCTGGCGGCGACCGACTCCACCCCCCTACTCCTCCACCCTGCACTGCCGCCTCCCCTACCCAATCCAACCCTCCAGCCTCCCACCACCCACCTCCCCTGCCCATTCTGTCGCTCGCATCCTGCCTGCCTTCAACCTCCTGCTTGACACACAGGCCGCTAGGTCGCGCCACCAACTCTTACCTTGACAGGGCAAAACGGGCATGCGCTAATTGAATTTCGCTGTCAATGGCTTTAGCAAGCCACTGTTCAGATAGCTGCCAGAGAGAGAGAGAGGGAGAGAGACAGACAGACAGACAGACAGACACAGAGAGGGGCGTGGCATGGCCTACGCCGGGAGAGAACCAAATCTGAAACTTTGGGGACAGGTGATATGCAAATGTGGCGTCCACTGGATCTCTTGCTCCGGGCCATGGGTGTTCATGCGCCGGTAACTTTTCAATCACTCAACAATATGTTTTTAAGCGCGTCCCCAGAGTCTGCAGTCTGTGGTGCACTCTTTAGGTCTGAGCTTCCCTATTTGGCAGTCGTACCCCCCCCCTACCACCTCCCACCCCTCTCCTTCCACCCCCGGGACACTTAATGTCCTCTTCATAAGCCAGCTAATCATGTGACAGTCTCAAAACCGCCGCGATTATGTTCGCTTGGCCGGCCTGATCGCTGGTCGGCAGGAGATGGACGGGTGGCGTCGGGGTTAAGGTGGTGAGGGGAGAGCTTTTAGGAGGGGTGGGGTGGATGGTGGGGCGGGCGGGTGGTGGGGCGTGGTGTGGGGGTGGGTGGAGTGGGGGTAGGGTCGCGGGGATAGCTATTAAAAAGGCCAGTGGGACAAAGGTGGTAGCCGTAGTGTTTAAATATCCGTTATTCCGAGTCATTAGTATGTTTCCCGTGAGGCAACGTTTATTAAATTGTCTTTAGCGGCAGGCTATGTATGACATCACTGTTCTCGTTGTCCAATGTACACCGCCTCTCCATACGGCCCCGGCGGGGTCATTAGCTTTGGCAGGACGCGTAATTTAACATGTAATTACAACGCTCTCTCGCCGCGTGTCACGGACAGGAATTGAAAATAAGTTTTTGTACTTAGAAAAACAGGGCAACGCTGCCCTTAAGGAATGAAACCCCGAGCACTGTGCGCATTCTGCCTTTTATTCCTGTGGAATATAGTTACCCTGTTCTTCTCAGCCATGATGATTACTCTTCCCTTTGAACCCCGTAATAGTTGAAAGTATGCTTCCCACCGGAACCAACCAAACAACAATAGCATGCGACTCAATTAAATGCCTTAACCCCCACAAACCAATACATAACGAAACCAGCAATAGGAGCCAAAGACTGATCTAAACAGTGAAGGTCATATTGTTTTGTTTTCCCCTCTCTGTCTTTATCCATATTTCACTCTCTTTCTCTTCATCCCCTTGTCTCTCCATGTGCCACTCTTTGTCTCTCCACTAGCTGTGTCTCCCTATGTGTCTCTCTCTTTCTCACCATCAGTCTCCCTATGTGTCACTCTTTGTCACCCTCTGTATCTCCCTATGTGTCTCTCTTTCTCACTCTCTGTCTTTCCCTATGTGTCACTCTCTTTCTCACCCTCTGTATCTCCCTATGTGTCACTCTCTTTCTCACCCTCTGTATCCCTATGTGTCACTCTCTTTCTCACCCTCTGTATCCCTATGTGTCACTCTCTTTCTCACCCTCTGCCTCTCCCTATGTGTCACTCTTTGTGACCCTCTGTATCTCCCTATGTGTCACTCTCTTTCTCACCCTCTTTATCCCTATGTGTCACTCTCTTTCTCACCTTCTGTATTTCCCTATGTGTCACTCTCTTTCTCACCCCCTGTCTCCCTATGAGTCACTCTCTTTCTCACCCTCTGTATCTCCCTATGTGTCACTCTCTTTCTCACCCTCTGTCTCCCTATGTGTCACTCTCTTTCTCACCCTCTGTATCTCCCCATGTGTCTCTCTCTTTCTCACCCTCTGTATCTCCCTATGTGTCACTCTCTTTCTCACCCTCTGTCTCCCTATGTGTCACTCTCTTTCTCATCCTCTGTATCTCCCCATGTGTCTCTCTCTTTCTCACCATCTTATCTCCCTATGTGTCACACGTTTTTACCCTTTGTATTACCCTATGTGTCACACGTTTTTACCCTTTGTATCTCCCTATGTGTCACTCTTTTTCTCACCCTCTGCTTCTCCTTATGTGTCACTTTTTTTCTCACCCTCTGTCTCTCCCTATGTCACTCTCTTTCTCATCCTATGTATCTCCCTATGTGTCTCTCTCTTTCTCACCATCTGTATCTCCCTATGTGTCACATATCACCCTTTGTATCTCCCTATGTGTCTCTCTCTTTCTCACCATCTGTATCTCCCTATGTGTCACTATTTCTCTCCCTCTGTTCTCTCCCTATGTGTCACTCTTTCTCTGCCTCTGTATCTCCTTATGTGTCATTCTCTTTCTCACCGTCTTATCTCCCTATGTGTCACACGTTTTCACCCTTTGTATCTCCCTATGTGTCACTCTTTTTCTCACCCTCTGTATCTCCTTATGTGTCACTCTTTTTCTCACCCTCTGTATCTCCCTATGTGTCACTCTCTCTGCCACCATCTGTATGTCCCTATGTGTCACTCTTTCTCACCCGCTGTATCTCCCTATGTGTCACTCTCTTTCTCACCCTCTGTATCTCCCTATGTGTCACTCTCTCTGTCACCATCTGTATCTCCCTATGTGTCACTCTCTCTGTCTCCATCTGTATCTCCCTATGTGTCACTCTCTATCTCACCCTCTGCCTTTCCCTATGTGTCACTCTCTTTCTCACCATCTGTATTTCCCTATGTGTCACTTTCTTTCTCACCCTCTGTAACTCCCTATGTGTCACTCTCTTTCTCACTCTCTGTCTTTCCCTATGTGTCACTCTCTTTCTCACTCTCTGTAACTCCCTATGTGTCATTTTATTTCTCACCATCTGTTTCTCCCTATGTGTCTCTCTCTTTCTTACCATCTGTATCTCCATATGTGTCACTCTTATCGCCCTCTGTATCTCCCTATGTGTTTCTCTCTTTCTCACCATCTGTATCTCCCTATGTGTCTCTCTCTTTCTCACCATCTGTATCTCTCCATGTGTCACTATTTCTCTCTCTCTGTTCTCTCCCTATGTGTCACTCTCTCTCTGCCTCTGTATCTCCTTATGTGTCATTCTCTTTCTCACCATCTCATCTCCCTATGTGTCACACGTTTTTACCCCTTGTATCTCCCTATGTGTCACACTTTTTCACCCTTTGTATCTCCCTATGTGTCACTTTTTTTCTCACCCTCTGTATCTCCTTATGTGTCACTCTTTTTCTCACCCTCTGTATCTCCTTATGTGTCACTCTCTCTGCCACCATCTGTATGTCCCTATGTGTCATCTTTCTCACCCTCTGTATCTCCCTATGTGTCACTCTCTTTCTCACCCTCTGTATCTCCCTATGTGTCACTCTCTTTCTCACCCTCTGTCTTTCCCTATGTGTCACTCTCTTTCTCACCCTCTGTCTTTCCCTATGTGTCACTCTCTTTCTCACCCTCTGTCTTTCCCTACGTGTCACACTTTTTCACCCTCTGTATCTCCCTATGTGTCGCTCTCTTTCTCAACCTCTGTATCTCCCTATGTGTCTCTCTCTCTCAACATCTTTATCTCCCTATGTGTCACTATTTCTCTCCCTCTGTTCTCTCCCTATGTGTTACTCTTTCTTTGCCTCTGTATCTCCTTATGTGTCATTTTCTTTCTCACCATCTTATCTCCCTATGTGTCACACGTTTTTACCCTTTGTATCGCCCAATGTGTCACACTTTTTCACCCTTTGTACCTCCCTATGTGTCACTCTTTTTCTCACCCTCTGTATCTCCTTATGTGTCGCTCTCTCTGTCACCATCTGTATGTCCCTATGTGTCACTTTCGCACCCTCTGTATCTCCCTATGTGTCACTCTCTTTCTCACTCTCTGTATCCCTCTATGTGTTACTCTCTTTCTCACCCTCTCTCTCTCCCTATGTGTCACTCTCTTTCTCACCCTCTGTCTTTCCCTATGTGTCACTCTCTTCTCACCCTCTGCCTCTCCCTATGTGTCACTCTTTCTCAGCCTATGTATCTCCCTATGTGTTACTCTCTTTCTCATCCTCTCTCTCTCCTTATGTGTCACTCTCTTTCTCACCCTCTGTCTTTCCCTATGTGTCACTCTCTTCCTCAGTCGCTGTATCTCCCTATGCGTCACACTTTTTCACCCTCTGTATTTCCCTATGTATCACTCTCTCTGTCACCATCTGTATCTCCTTATGTGTCACTCTCTTTCTCACCCTCTCTCTCTCCCTGTGTGTCACTCTCTTTCTCACCCTCTGTATCTCCCTATGCGTCACACTTTTTCACCATCTGTATTTCCCTATGTGTCACTCTCTCTGTCACCATCTGTATCTCCTTATGTGTCACTCTCTTTCTCACCCTCTGTCTTTCCCTATGTGTCATTCTCTTTCTCAGTCTCTGTATCTCCCTGTGTCACTCTCTTTCTCACCCTCTGTCTTTCCCTATGTGTCATTCTCTTTCTCAGTCTCTGTATCTCCCTGTGTCACTCACTTTCTCACCCTCTGTAACTCCCTATGTGTCACTCTCTTTCTCACCCTCTGCCTCTCCCTATGTGTCACTCTTTCTCAGCCTATGTATCTCCCTATGTGTTACTCCTTCTCACCTTCTGTATCTCCCTATGTGTTACTCTTTCTCACTCTCTCTATCTCCCTATGTGTCACACTTTTTCTCCCTCTGTATTTCCCTATGTGTTACTATCTTTCTCATCCTCGGTATCTCCTTATGTGTCACTCTCTCTGTCACCATCTGTATCTCCCTATGTGTCACTCTCTTTCTTTCCCTATCTCTCTATGTGTCACTCTTTTTCTCTTCTTATCTTTCTATATGTCGCTCTCGTTCCCAACCTCTTTCTCTGTGTGTCACTCCTTTCCTTGCAGCCAGCAGATTCTGTTGCCATGGTAACCCTGGCGGTGAACCCGGACGTCAGCGTGTTGTAATCACAAGATAAATTCATCTGCCATTTCACCACTCGCTCAATTGTATTCAATCGTTATTGGCATTTAATGTATTTGGAATGGCTCTCAAATGTTAATTGCCAATTATCGGATTTTGATTACAGCTATGTCTCAGGCTTAGAAAAAATCCCCGGAATAATAAGAGATGTATACACGATGAATAAAACAATAACTCCGCGTCGATGGTCCGGCAGTTAATCAGCCCAGTGACTAGCCATCGATCGCATTCTCATCGATTTTGGAGGAAAATCGACTGGGTTTTTTCCTACAACTATTCGTACGTTGATTACTGGTGGCGGTCACCTTTTCCCCGCGCGTGAATAAAGGGTGGGATTAAATGGCGGACTGGGAGTAAGGTTCGACTGAGGAGTGCGGGGTCGGCGGGGAGGGTGAGATTTTACATGTATCTGAGATGTAGCTAACAGATAGATCTCCTGGCGAAGCATATGGGCACGTAAATGATGAGCATTGGCGAGCGGGGGAGAGGGGGGGGGGGTGGCGGGGGACTGGGGGGGGGGGGTTGTGGCAACAGGACAGAAGCGTAGCCCTACCCTCACAAAGCTCTCCAGTAGGAGTGTTCCGGTGTGTGTGGCTATGCCGACCCTCTCGATGGCCGTCTAAAGGCTTCGTGACTCATTACGGGGACTACTGCTGAATTGGTCAACTCGATGAAAATAAGCTCCAACCTCAATGTACAGCGTCCCACTCATTAAACCCATGCGCCGTATGGTTTCCAACTTCATAGTGCTCAGGTTATGACGGGTGTTATATCAGTGAAAGTACTAAGGTTATAACTGTTGCTATATCAGTGAAAGTACTAAAGTTATAACCGGTGTTATATCAGTGAAAGTACTAAGGTTATAAACGTTGTTATATCAGTGAAAGTACTATGGTTATAACCGATGTTATATCAATGAAAGTACTCAGGTTATAACCGTTATATCAGTGAAAGTACTAAAGTTATAACCGGTGTTATATCAGTGAAAGTACTAAGGTTATAACTGTTGTTATATCATTGAAAGTACTAAGGTTATCACCGGTGTTATATCAGTAAAAGTATTAAGGTTATAACCGGTGGGTGTCAGTGAAGGTATTGAGGTCATAACCGGTGGGTGTCAGCCAGAGTGCCTATTTTAGTTATCACCGATGTGGTATAATTCATGAACCGTTCGCAGGAATATAAGAAGGATTTTTTTAACGCAACAACAAATGCAATAGCACGTTTTGATCAATCGGAGCATTTATATGCCAACAAAACACCATATCATCGTGATCATGTGTTACCCTGGAACGAACTTTGCCACCTTTTGCCTTTGACGTGCCACTTTGTACGTTATCAGAGGTAAACACGGAAGCATATACCCTTTGGAGGCGAGAAACTACATCGATAATTAAATCTATAGGCATCGTGTATTCAAAGGGATGCAAGAATGATTTCATTCTGGTCACACCTTGACTCGGTTTTTCAGGTTAAAGACATCGAATTATTGCTGTATTGGGCAAATATCGCAATTCGGTAACACGGAAAGATATTTTATCTAGCCGATATATGAGTAGGTCAAACAAAATATGGATCAAACTATTACGTTTTTTAATGCTCTGAAACGGAGATCAGCTTTCACTCGACAAGAAATATTGCACCACTCAACGACTCACAACGTTGCCGCCCCACCCCTCACCGCCACACACGTTTTGAGTCAGTCCATATTTCCATTTTAGAACCCACGCAATAGACGACTTCGCAAATTATAGTTCAGATTATTTCACTGTGAGGCGCCACTGCATGTGCAAAGCATTCTGGGTATTATTTTGGTCTTTGTGAGACCATCATTTGGTTCCGGGAAGATGGTCCTCAGCACAGGCAATAGAGACTACACCTTCTGTCATTCCGTCCTTGAGTCCGGTCTAGATGACAGGTTTTTCATATAGGTTTTCATGTGGTTTTTTTTGTGTTTTTTTACCTATGAGACATCACTTTATACAGTGGGATTATCTCATAGGTCAGTATTCAGTTATTGCTGAATCACAGGAGTGTGTCTATCACGTGACAGAAAGGCATGCACTGATTGGCCAGAGATTTTAAAAGGCGAAGACCGGATCTAGGAAAACAGAGCATGTTCTATTACACCGACAAGACCTAACTGTCATATAATCGCCTATGGGTTTGCCCCAGGCCCTGAACAGACGGTTTTCCACAGGTCATTTCCCATAGATCATAACTCATAAGTGTGACCTGTAGGTAAAATCGTATCGGCTGGACAAAGCTTTAGAATGACTCAGGCTTAAATTATTTGGGTGAGTGTCAAATAAGCACTATAATACTTCTAGCATCGAAGAGGCTCACGAGGAAACATGGCTTCCCCACAATTTGACGCCAAATTACATTTTCAATTCGATATGACAAATCAAGGGTTAATAGGAACAGTTGTTTCAAAGGACAATAAGGAGCAAGAACAAAGGAATATTGACTTCAGTAGCCTGTGTTTACAATAGGTGACGGCATATAGATATGATGTAACACAATTGAAGAGGCATCGACATGGGCCAATTGCCTCGTTTCTGACTGCAAATACCAAAACGTTTCAATCAATACGTCACTATAATCGGAGTCGTCGGAGCTAACATGGAAGATAAGAGAGACCTTTCTAAGCTGGTCCCTGTTCAACCCTCGGCAGCGTCATAACAACCACGTGACTTGGTGCTGTGGTTCGTTAAAGGCTTGCAGGGTAAACACGTTACAGTTGAAGGCGTGGCCCTTTTGTTTCGCTTTGTCCTTTTCTCAATACCGCTGTCTCCCGCAGCCTAATTTATCTCCAGCGGGGAAACCTAAGGGGAGAGGGAGACTATATCAGGATGTCCCAAGTTTAGATAGAGGGGCGGGGTAGGGGTGTCCGATGTTACCCGGTCAGATTTCGTCGGGTGTTATAATGTTCATATTCCGGGTTTGCAATCAAATGGAGACAAAAGGCGAGTCATTAATAAGATGGGACGTTGCATACCTCCTCCCGGGCTATTCCGTGAATAGTAATTAATGAACAGCCCCGCGCACTCGCCCCCCTACTCTCCTCTCTTTTCTCTCTCGCCCCTTGCATGCCACAAGGTCGCAGCGGCCTGTCTTCATGTACAGTGCAGGGCAGTCTACTTAGATTGGTCACCAAAAGATGTCATTGACCTATGACCTCAGGGTTGAAGGTCAGCCGTTGAGGGCGTTTTGCACTAATCTTCAAAGGGTGAGGATAGTCAGGCACGGGGCGCCATATGAGAGGCCCGAAGCTGTTCACACCTGAAGACAACTTTTGTAATGGGGTGGGTCGTTATGGGTTTCATCCCGGCGAGGGATGAGGCCACCCTCCGCCGGGGGCTGGGCGGGCCTGGGCTGGGTGCTTAGGGTGGGGGGGGGGGAGTAAACTCATGTGTACCGAATGGAACATGTGTCACACCGAGCGCATGGGTATGAAACAACATCAGGAGAGACGACAGAGAGAGCGACAGACATGGGGAGAGGAACATACAAGAGAGTAATGCGAAACATAGGGATACAATGGTGATGCAGGACATATGGGCTCAGGGACAGAGAGCGAGAAAATAAACCGGGAAGAGGGGATGGGGACACAGAGACTAAAGTGAGTGAGATAGAGATAGAGACAGAACCGACAAGAGTAATGCGAAACATGGAGGAAGAGACACTCAAAGTTGTGAAATACATGCTTAAAGCGAGAGCGAGAGGCGGGGGAGAGAAACAGGGAGCAGACACGAAGGAGAGACTCCCCGACATTGAGAGAGGGGCAACACAGATACATGCAGAAATACGTTAGAGAAAAGTTATGGGAAAGAGAAAGAGGCGAGAGAGAGGGATTGAGGAGGGGAGACATAGAGCAGACGGACAGGAACAAAGATAGGTGAGGACAGAAACAAAGATAGAGGAGGACAGAAACAGAGATATAGGAGGACAGAAACAGAGATATAGGAGACGGATAAAAACAGAGATAGAGGAGAGAACAGAAACAGAGATAGAGGAGGACAGAAACAGAGATAGGGAAGATGGACAGAAACAGAGATAGGGGAGACGGACAGAAACAGAGATAGAAGAGGACAGAAACAGAGATAGAAACAGAGATACGGGAGACGGACAGAAACAGACGTAGAAACAGAGATAGAGGAGACGGACAGAAACAGAGATAGGGAAGACGGACAGAAACAGAGATAGAAGAGACAGAGACAGAGATAGAGGAGACGGACAGAAACAGAGATAGAGCTGACGGACTGAAACAGAGATAGGGAAGATGGACAGAAACAGAGATAGAGGAGACAGACAGAAACAGAGATAGGGAAGACGGACAGAAACAGAGATAGGGCTGACGGACAGAAACAGAGATAGGGAAGACGGACAGAAACAGAGATAGAGGAGACAGAGACAGAGATAGGGAAGATGGACAGAAACAGAGATAGAGAAGACAGAGACAGAGATAGAGGAGACGGACAGAAACAGAGATAGGGGAGACAGAGACAGAGATAGAGGAGACGGACAGAAACAGAGATAGGGGAGACGGACAGAAACAGAGATAGGGCTGACGGACAGAAACAGAGATAGAGAAGACGGACAGAAACAGAGATAGAGGTGACAGAGACAGAGATAGAGGAGACGGACAGAAACAGAGATAGGGAAGACGGACAGAAACAGAGATAGAGGAGACGGACAGAAACAGAGATAGGGAAGATGGACAGAAACAGAGATAGAGGAGACAGAGACAGAGATAGAGCAGACGGACAGAAACAGAGGTAGGGAAGACGGACAGAAACAGAGGTAGAGGAAACAGAGACAGAGATAGAGGAGACAGAGACAGAGATAGAGGAGACGGACAGAAACAGAGGGAGGGGAGACGGACAGAAACAGAGATAGAGGAGACAGACAGAAACAGAGATAGGGAAGACGGACAGAAACAGAGACAGAGATAGGGAAGATGGACAGAAACAGAGATAGGGAAGACGGACAGAAACAGAGATAGGGAAGACGGACAGAAACAGAGACAGAGGAGACAGAGACAGAGATAGGGAAGATGGACAGAAACAGAGACAGAGGAGACGGACAGAAACAGAGATAGGGAAGACGGACAGAAACAGAGATAGGGGAGACAGACAGAAACAGAGATAGGAAAGACGGACAGAAACAGAGACAGAGGAGACAGAGACAGAGATAGGGAAGATGGACAGAAACAGAGATAGGGAAGGCGGACAGAAACATAGATAGGGAGGACGGACAGAAACAGAGACAGAGGAGACAGAGACAGAGATAGGGAAGATGGACAGAAACAGAGACAGAGGAGACAGAGACAGAGATAGAGGAGACGGACAGAAACAGAGGTAGGGGAGACGGACAGAAACAGAGATAGGGCTGACGGACAGAAACAGAGATAGGGAAGATGGACAGAAACAGAGATAGGGAAGATGGACAGAAACAGAGATAGGGAAGATGGACAGAAACAGAGATAGGGAAGATGGACAGAAACAGAGATAGGGGAGACAGAGACAGAGATAGAGGAGACGGGCAGAAACAGAGGTAGGGGAGACGGACAGAAACAGAGATAGGGCTGACGGACAGAAACAGAGATAGGGAAGACGGACAGAAACAGAGGTAGAGGAGACAGAGACAGAGGTAGAGGAGACGGACAGAAACAGAGATAGGGCTGACGGACAGAAACAGAGATAGGGAAGTCGGACAGAAACAGAGATCGAGGAGACAGAGATAGAGGAGACGGACAGAAACAGAGATAGGGAAGATGGACAGAAACAGAGATAGGGAAGATGGACAGAGACAGAGATAGAGGAGACAGAGACAGAGATAGAGGAGACAGAGACAGAGATAGAGGAGACGGACAGAAACAGAGATAGGGAAGATGGACAGAAACAGAGATAGAGGAGACAGAGACAGAGATAGAGGAGACAGAGACAGAGATAGAGGAGACAGAGACAGAGATAGAGGAGACAGAGACAGAGATAGAGGAGACGGACAGAAACAGAGATAGGGCTGACGGACAGAAACAGAGATAGGGAAGACGGACAGAAACAGAGATAGGGAAGATGGACAGAAACAGAGATAGAGGAGACAGAGACAGAGATAGAGGAGACAGAGACAGAGATAGGGGAGACGGACAGAAACAGAGATAGGGCTGACGGACAGAAACAGAGATAGGGAAGATGGACAGAAACAGAGACAGAGGAGACAGAGACAGAGATAGAGCAGACGGACAGAAACAGAGGTAGGGAAGACGGACAGAAACAGAGGTAGAGGAAACAGAGACAGAGATAGAGGAGACAGAGACAGAGATAGAGGAGACGGACAGAAACAGAGGGAGGGGAGACGGACAGAAACAGAGATAGAGGAGACAGACAGAAACAGAGATAGGGAAGACGGACAGAAACAGAGACAGAGATAGGGAAGATGGACAGAAACAGAGATAGGGAAGACAGACAGAAACAGAGATAGGGAAGACGGACAGAAACAGAGACAGAGGAGACAGAGACAGAGATAGGGAAGATGGACAGAAACAGAGACAGAGGAGACGGACAGAAACAGAGGTAGGGGAGGACAGAAACAGCGATAGGGAAATGGACAGAAACAGAGCTAGTTGAGACGGACAGAAACATGGAGAAAAACGGGGGGGGGGGGAGGTGAGACTGAGTGTAGGAAACGAGGTTTCTTTAAATGGAACCTGACCGGTTATGTCAAGCATTTCTTCCGTACATATTTCTTTGTTCTGCTCCCCTGTGTAACCATATGACTAGCTGGACTTAAGCGTACAAAATGAACCGATATCCCAAAATGCCTTCAAACCTGGCGTAAACTGTGACTTTTAGTTGCGACCATCTCTGATAAGGATATGGACAATAGACCAGCATATCCATAAAATCAATAAAAGGTCCTGACGAAATAGGGCTCAGATAGAGAGAGAGAGATAATTACCTTGGTATGGTTTTAATAATTTATCGGTCATATCTCTTGATCTTTTCAGCTCAAGTGCTAGCACCATTCAGTGGCGGCAAAAACGTATATGTAATAATTCGATAAACGGTATTTCAGTTAATTCAATTAAACGGGTAAAGATCATGCAGGCAAAATATGGCCCTTAAAAAAATGGAAAAACGACAATTCTCATCACTATGTATTGCGGCTAACGCAACAGGTTGTGCCCCGTTATACCTGTCAGTGTCTGAAACCTGTAATCGAAAAACAGCAACTCAAATGGAATAATCGATACACAATTAAAGTAACATACCGTGCGAGTTAATTCAATTAAGTGAAAGCGAGGGAGAAAGAACTGCCAAGACAGGTGATTGAGGCAACGTTTAAGGTGGGGGGGGGGCTACAAGGGGAGGGGGGGTAGTGTTAAATGTGAGAGGAGCCAAAAATTAATTGATTCAGTCTATTACGTCGTATGCTAACCTTAGCTCCTTAATTGTCTGTTTACTGTTTGCTCTTTTCGAACCCAAGCCATGAGTTGGCATGATATATTCGTTGCCCATAGATAAAAGTGATACGCTGACAGGTTACAAAGAATAATACGTAAATATCCTTATGGCTGCAGGGTCATCTAGAGGTCATCCAAATCCTCTTGCCTCGTGACCTTGTGGTGTTCCCTCAAGAACAGCGGTTGAAGTACACCAGTTGTTTCTACTGTAAAGTTGTTCCTCGGTATGTATGTGGATCTCTTGCACCGCTTCTGTCCCTATCATCTCTCTGCCTCTGTCCCATTTGACCTAAATATATATTTGTCTTTATTTCTATTTCTAAATTATTCATTTTTTTCTACCCTTCGACCCTCCTGTCTCACTTAGCCTTTCGTCGGATAACGCTATTGTTATCACCATTTTGCCCACTCATGTCAACCCTCCCCCCCCCCCCCCCCCCCGCCCACTACGCTCCTCGCTATGCCCCCCCCCCCACACACACGCCACTTGTCACAAGGCAAGGACCACTACCTCGCCTCCCGCCCTATACCAAATGGCAGGTTTACCCGCCGTCAACAGACAACAGCTTTGAACGACATTGATTCTCCACCAGTCAGGCCTAATTTAGTAAACATCCATTCCCATTGTTTGCCTCAAATTAACAGCTTTTGATCCAGTGATCATTAGACCTGTTTTGGCCGTGACAGCCTGGTCCTTCAGTGTCCCATGGCTCTCCCCTGCAGTGGCCCACCTACAAATGTCAGCCATTCGACAACCTGTCAAAGGGGATCAGCACATGTACGGGCCTTACAGCAGTGTGGCTGTGCGGCGCCACCATAAAGGTAGGACACCCGGTTATAGACAGCCAACACCCAATAGAGAATGCATGGTTCAGTCTAATTATTATTTTCTTTACAATAATTATTATATATGATTATTATTATTGGTGTTGTGGTTATTAGGAATATTAATGTCACGGCTTGCTATAGCTCTGACATCAAAACCGCCACCCAGGTGAAGGTTTTGAATAGCAGAACACTTTTTGATGTAGAAAACAAGCATGGCAGCGTGCACAAACTGAACTCTTAAATGGCTTATATTTCAGATATTTTGCTGGCTTTCGACTTCAGTAAAGGCGCCCGGAGTAAGAATACAGTTTGTAGATTGCAAAAATGCTAATATTTTAAAAATTAGTTGACGCATTTAGCGCCGGGAGCTTTCGAAAGACTTCTACACAGAACAGTGTTATGATGTTCAAAACCTTCACCTTGGTGGTGGTTTTGATGTCAGAGCTAGGTTTGCTATTGTCAGTTGCATTACTTAGAAGCCTTGTTTGTTAACCTTGTCACTATTGGGGATACCGGCAGCCGGTTACACACTGGAAACACCCATTTTGAGACAACAGGATTTGGTTGCATGAAACTTACCCCCACTGCAGGTGCCAGGGTTTGTACCTGTTCAGCCCTCTTAACAACTGAGCTGGGGAGGCTCCTCTTCTGTTATGAAGTATTTTACGCAGGGCATAAATCGACAATTGAATCAGAAATGGGACCGATACGAGTTTGTTGGTGATCAACATTCAGCATGTGTGCCCTTCGGATGCGCGTTGAGTAAAATACATGGGCTTGCATACAATAAAAAAATAAATAAAATGTCTATATTGTCAATGGTAACACGGGAAAAAGTCTAACTGTTGATTTTCAGATTTTGTCTATTTATTCCCCATTTCTTCCTTGAGCACCGCATGAGTTTAGCAAAACAGCATGAATAGAAATTATCGTAAACCTTCCGTTTGTCAAACCAATTTGAAGTTACATGTTGCCGTTTTACATCGACAACGGTAGGAAAATCTTCTTCTTTTTTTCAGTTAACCCTCAGCGTTGATTCAAATCTGGGGTTGTTTTTCAAGTGGTTGTGTTCCCTCCAGTTCATTTGACAGTTGGAAAAGGTCACCGGCTGAAAAGGGTCAACAGCGCAACGTGTTATAAGATTGATCAAGCGTGCAGATTGAGGCTTAAATAGGCATCATCCCTCATGTTTGCTCGCCAGCCTGACATTTAAAGAGAACTGCCTGTGTGTAAATTTCACCGGCGCAAACGCCACTCTGCATCTCTGTCAGATAAGTTTCGCATTTAAAGCTTCATTAGATACAAGAGAGCCAGGTTTGCCCGTGCGTATGCTAATAAGGACAGTTGCACAGTTTGAACCGATAAAAAAAAACTCTACAGTACTGTCGATTAGCCGTAATCGGTCTTTGGCAACGGGCACGCGCTGTCGTTTGGCTTTATTCTGACTATTGAAAGCGCGCTTTCTCTGGTTAACTCATGTCAATTTCACTGTCGTCTGCCGAGGTCACGTGCCGTTCGCGCGTCTCTCCTCGCGTCTTCGCGGCATACGTTGCGCCGTTCACAATGTCGGTTTCTGTTCGACACCTGTTGCTCCGACATCAACCAGTGACACCAGCGCCTCCCCCCTCTACCCCTCTCCGCACCCCACCGCCCCTCTCGCCCCGTCTCGCCCAGATCATAAAGCCATAACTTACCCGGAATGGATTTAATGAAAAGTAATAGGCATGCGCCAGTCAAGCAGCAAATTATTACTAAGTCCCCTCTTGTTTAAATCTAACCATCCACTTAGTACAACAAGGTGTCATACACTGTAGTGAGCTCGTTCTAAATGTCACGGGTTTTCCTACTCCCTGCATTGGTGCTCCTGCCTCCACTAGTGACATGGGAGTAGGCTTAGTAAAGGCTGTCCATAGGCAGATTCGCTGCGATGTCTGATTTGACGATGAAGTAAGACTGCCACAGTGTGTATTTTCGGAACCAAACTGCTATCGTATATATTGGTAATTGATGAGCCTTCAACCCATAGTAAAAGGTCTCTTCAGCCTCGTATTCACGGATCGATTGTCTGTTTAAGAATTATTAGACAATGCGCAAGTTAGAAGCAGAATAAGTGAATTAACTGGTTGAGGCACTTAGATCATATTGTTACTATTGTGGCCGCTCTGGTATCCAGCTTCTAGAGATGTTATAACACTTTCTGAAAGGCAATATCATAAGGAATTTGGGGTTATATATGAGAGCAAAATGTGACGAATTGTGGGGTCTCATCAGAGGTGCCAAGTCGAACTGCATTTTCGAAAGTACCCAGTCGGAGGGCTCAGGGTTTATCCCGGACTTGGTGTTACAATGGGCGAGGGTAAGAACTGAATGGACCGAACCGGCATGCTGACAGGGTGTGACATTGAGGATGCACAAGAGAAGGTGGATCGATGGATCACTGGCATGAGAAACGGGGGCCAGGACGAGAAGGGGTGGGGTTGCATTATAAGGCATGCGCGTTACCACAGGCTAATACGTCGAGGTGTTGGTTGGCGGGAGGAGGAGGGGGGGGGGGTGGAGGGGCGGGGGGCATGATTTTCTCCTCCAGTCCGTCATCAATTTTAGAGTAATAGTCACCTTAGTTACACCGCTAACTGTCTTTCACTCGCCTAACGAACTCCGTGACACATCGCACATTTGTCTCAATGATGCATTTTTATGCATGATTTACATGTTTTTCTATTCCGAATTCACGGGACATTACATTTAATTATATAACTAGGTTAACTGTGCTGAAGTGCACCATTGTGTTTGCAGAATTAAATAGACCACAAGTGGTTTGAATGATGCCACGTAGACTACTGGGGTATGTATGCTCTCTATCGATCCGTCTCTCAAAATGATTATAACAAATCAACAAATTGCACTTTAATTAATTTAATTGCCTCCGTTGCCTTTAAAACCATTCTCGGAAAGACGAAGATTTCCATCAAAAGATCCTAATTATACCATTATATAATATATTTCATGATCAGTTTAACGGCTATACGGCTGCTATGGTAAGCTATTTCGATTCAGATCAGTTAACAAAAATATGTGACTTTCTCAGGTGGCTCATCGGTTATCTTTATGCTGAACCAGGTCAACCAGGAACCAGATGTTGCCCCATCAGTTACTGTCGCTGTGGGACGGCTGGGTGCGGACCATGAGTTGGTGTCGCTGTGGGACGGCTGGGTGCGGACCATGAGTTGGTGTCGCTGTGGGACGGCTGGGTGCGGACCATGAGTTGGTGTCGCTGTGGGACGGCTGGGGGCGGACCATGAGTTGGTGTCGCTGTGGGACGGCTGGGGGCGGACCATGAGTTGGTGTCGCTGTGGGACGGCTGGGGGCGGACCATGAGTTGGTGTCGCTGTGGGACGGCTGGGGGCGGACCATGAGTTGGTGTCGCTGTGGGACGGCTGGGGGCGGACCATGAGTTGGTGTCGCTGTGGGACGGCTGGGGGCGGACCATGAGTTGGTGTCGCTGTGGGACGGCTGGGTGCGGACCATGAGTTGGTGTCGCTGTGGGACGGCTGGGGGCGGACCATGAGTTGGGGTCGCTGTGAGGGGTGCGGACCATGAGTTGGTGTCGCTGTGGGACGGCTGGGTGCGGACCATGAGTTGGTGTCGCTGTGAGGGGTGCGGACCATGAGTTGGTGTCGTCGTGAGGGGGGTGCGGACCATGAGTTGGTGTCGCTGTGGGACGGCTGGGTGCGGACCATGAGTTGGTGTCGCTGAGGGACGGCTGGGTGCGGACCATGAGTTGGTGTCGCTGTGGGCCGGCTGGGTGCGGACCATGAGTTGGTGTCGCTGTGGGACGGCTGGGTGCGGACCATGAGTTGGTGTCGCTGTGGGACGGCTCGGTGCGGACCATGAGTTGGTGTCGCTGTGGGACGGCTGGGTGCGGACCATGAGTTGGTGTCGCTGTGGGACGGCTGGGTGCGGACCATGAGTTGGTGTCGCTGTGGGACGGCTGGGGGCGGACCATGAGTTGGTGTCGCTGTGAGGGGTGGGGACCATGAGTTGGTGTCGCTGTGGGACGGCTGGGTGCGGACCATGAGTTGGTGTCGCTGTGGGACGGCTGGGTGCGGACCAGGAGTTGGTGTCGCTGTGGGACGGCTGGGTGCGGACCATGAGTTGGTGTCGCTGTGAGGGGTGCGGACCATGAGTTGGTGTCGCTGTGGGACGGCTGGGTGCGGACCATGAGTTGGTGTCGCTGTGGGACGGCTGGGTGCGGACCATGAGTTGGTGTCGCTGTGGGACGGCTGGGTGCGGACCATGAGTTGGTGTCGCTGCGAGGGGTGCGGACCATGAGTTCGTGTCGCTGTGGGACGGCTGGGTGCGGACCATGAGTTGGTGTCGCTGTGAGGGGTGCGGACCATGAGTTGGTGTCGCTGTGGGACGGCTGGGTGCGGACCATGAGTTGGTGTCGCTGTGGGACGGCTGGGTGCGGACCATGAGTTGGTGTCGCTGTGGGACGGCTGGGTGCGGACCATGAGTTGGTGTCGCTGTGGGACGGCTGGGTGCGGACCATGAGTTGGTGTCGCTGTGGGACGGCTGGGTGCGGACCAGGAGTTGGTGTCGCTGTGGGACGGCTGGGTGCGGATCATGAGTTGGTGTCGCTGTGAGGGGTGCGGACCATGAGTTGGTGTCGCTGTGGGACGGCTGGGTGCGGACCATGAGTTGGTGTCGCTGTGGGACGGCTGGGTGCGGACCATGAGTTGGTGTCGCTGTGGGACGGCTGGGTGCGGACCATGAGTTGGTGTCGCTGTGAGGGGTGCGGACCATGAGTTGGTGTCGCTGTGGGACGGCTGGGTGCGGACCATGAGTTGGTGTCGCTGTGGGACGGCTGGGTGCGGACCATGAGTTGGTGTCGCTGTGGGACGGCTGGGTGCGGACCATGAGTTGGTGTCGCTGTGGGACGGCTGGGTGCGGACCATGAGTTGGTGTCGCTGTGAGGGGTGCGGGCCATGAGTTGGTGTCGCTGTGAGGGGTGCGGACCATGAGTTGGTGTCGTCGTGAGGGGGTGCGGACCATGAGTTGGTGTCGCTGTGGGACGGCTGGGTGCGGACCATGAGTTGGTGTCGCTGTGGGACGGCTGGGTGCGGACCATGAGTTGGTGTCGCTGTGAGGGGTGCGGACCATGAGTTGGTGTCGCTGTGGGACGGCTGGGTGCGGATTATGAGTTGGTGTTGCTGTGAGACGGCTGGGTGCGGACCATGAGTTGGTGTCGCTGTGAGGGGTGCGGACCATGAGTTGGTGTCGGTGTGGGACAGTTGGGGGCGGACCATGATTTGGTGTCGCTGTGGGACGGCTGGGTGCGGACCATGAGTTGGTGTCGCTGTGAGACGGCTGGGTGCGGACTATGAGTTGGTGTCGCTGTGAGGGGTGCGGACTATGGGTTGGGGTCGCTGTGGGACGGCCGGGTGCGGAACACGAGTTGGTGTCGCTGTGAGGGGTGCGGACCATGAGTTTGGTGTCGCTGTAGGACGGCAGGGTGCGGACCATGTGTTGGTGTCGCTGTGGGACGGCTGGGTGCGGACCATGAGTTGGTGTCGCTGTGAGGGGTGCGGGCCATGAGTTGGTGTCGCTGTGGGACGGCTGGGGGCGGACCATGAGTTGGTGTCGCTGTGGGACGGCAGGGTGCGGACCATGAGTTGGTGTCGCTGTGAGACCGCTGGGGGCGGACCATGAGTTGGTGTCGCTGTGAGGGGTGCGGACTATGAGTTGGGGTCGCTGTGGGACGGCTGGGTGCGGAACATGAGTTGGTGTTGCTGTGAGGGGTGCGGACCATGAGTTTGGTGTCGCTGTAGGACGGCTGGGTGCGGACCATGAGTTGGTGTCGCTGTGGGACGGCTGGGTGCGGACCATGAGATGGTGTCGCTGTGATGGGTGCGGACCATGAGTTTGTGTTGCTGTGCGGGTGCGGACTATGAGTTGTTGTCGCTGTGGGACGGCTGGGTGCGGAACATGAGTTGGTGTCGCTGTGAGGGGTGCGGAACATGAGTTTGGTGTCGCTGTAGGACGGCTTGGTGCGGACCATGAGTTGGTGTCGATGTGGGACGGCTGGGTGCGGACCATGAGTTGGTGTCGCTGTGAGGGGTGCGGACCATGAGTTGGTGTCGCTGTGGGACGGCTGGGTTCGGACCATGAGTTGGTGTCGCTGTGAGGGATGCAGACCATGAGTTTGAGTCGCTGTGAGGGTGCGGACTATGAATTGGTGTCGCTGTGGGACGGCGGGGTGCGGACCATGAGTTGGGGTCGCTGTGAGGGGTGCGGACCATGAGTTGGTGTCGCTGTGGGACGGCTGGGTTCGGACCATGAGTTGGTGTCGCTGTGAGGAATGCGGACCATGAGTTTGAGTCGCTGTGAGGGTGCGGACCATGAGTTGGTGTCGTTGTGGGACGGCTGGGTGCGGACTATGAGTTGGTGTCGCTGTGGGACGGCTGGGTGCGGACCATGAGTTGGTGTCGCTGTGGGACGGCTGGGTGCGGACCATGAGTTGGTGTCGCTGTGAGGGGTGCGGACCATGAGTTTGTGTCGCTGTGCGGGTGCGGACTATGAGTTGGTGTCGCTGTGGGACGGCTGGGTGCGGAACATGAGTTGATGTCGCTGTGAGGGGTGCGGACCATGAGTTTGGTGTCGCTGTAGGACGGCTGGGTGCGGACCATGAGTTGGTGTCGCTGTGGGACGGCTGGGTGCAGACCATGAGTTGGTGTCGCTGTGAGACGGCTGGGTGCGGACCATGAGTTGGTGTCGCTGTGAGGGGTGCGGACCATGAGTTGGTGTCGCTGTGGGACGGCTGGGTGCGGACCATGAGTTGGTGTCGCTGTGGGACGGCTGGGTGCGGACCATGAGTTGGGGTCGCTGTGAGGGGTGCGGACCATGAGTTTGAGTCGCTGTGAGGGTGCGGACCATGAGTTGGTGTCGCTGTGGGACGGCTGGGTGCGGACCATGAGTTGGTGTCGCTGTGAGGGGTGCGGACCATGAGTTGGTGTCGCTGTGGGACGGCTGAGTGCGGACCATGAGTTGGTGTCGCTGTGAGGGGTGCGGACCATGAGTTGGTGTCGCTGTGGGACGGCTGGGTGCGGACTATGAGTTGGTGTCGCTGTGGGACGGCTGGGTGCGGACCATGAGTTGGTGTCGCTGTGGAACGGCTGGGTGCGGACTATGAGTTGGTGTCGCTGTGGGACGGCTGGGTGCGGACCATGAGTTGGTGTCGCTGTGGGACGGCTGGGTGCGGACCATGAGTTGGTGTCGCTGTGAGGGGTGCGGACCATGAGTTTGTGTCGCTGTGCGGGTGCGGACTATGAGTTGGTGTCGCTGTGGGACGGCTGGGTGCGGAACATGAGTTGATGTCGCTGTGAGGGGTGCGGACCATGAGTTTGGTGTCGCTGTAGGATGGCTGGGTGCGGACCATGAGTTGGTGTCGCTGTGGGACGGCTGGGTGCAGACCATGAGTTGGTGTCGCTGTGAGACGGCTGGGTGCGGACCATGAGTTGGTGTCGCTGTGAGGGGTGCGGACCATGAGTTGGTGTCGCTGTGGGACGGCTGGGTGCGGACCATGAGTTGGTGTCGCTGTGGGACGGCTGGGTGCGGACCATGAGTTGGTGTCGCTGTGAGGGGTGCGGACCATGAGTTGGTGTCGCTGTGGGACAGCTGGGGGCGGACCATGAGTTGGTGTCGCTGTGAGGGGTGCGGACCATGAGTTGGTGTCGCTGTGGGACGGCTGGGTGCGGACCATGAGTTGGTGTCGCTGTGGGACGGCTGGGTGCGGACCATGAGTTGGTGTCGCTGTGAGGGGTGCGGACCATGAGTTGGTGTCGCTGTGGGACGGCTGGGGGCGGACCATGAGTTGGTGTCGCTGTGAGGGGTGCGGACCATGAGTTGGTGTCGCTGTGGGACGGCTGGGTGCGGACCATGAGTTGGTGTCGCTGTGAGGGGTGCGGACCATGAGTTGGTGTCGCTGTGGGACGGCTGGGGGCGGACCATGAGTTGGTGTCGCTGTGAGGGGTGCGGACCAGGAGTTGGTGTCGCTGTGGGACGGCTGGGTGCGGACCATGAGTTGGTGTCGCTGTGAGGGGTGCGGACCATGAGTTGGTGTCGCTGTGAGACGGCTGGGGGCGGACCATGAGTTGGTGTCGCTGTGGGACGGCTGGGTGCGGACCATGATTGGTGTCGCTGTGCGACGGCTGGGGGCGGACCATGAGTTGGTGTCGCTGTGAGACGGCTGGGGGCGGACCATGAGTTGGTGTCGCTGTGGGACGGCTGGGTGCGGAACATGAGTTGGTGTCGCTGTGGGACGGCTGGGTGCGGACCATGAGTTGGTGTCGCTGTGAGACGGCTGGGTGTGGACCATCAGTTGGTGTCGCTGTGAGGGGTGCGGACCATGAGTTGGTGTCGCTGTGGGACGGCTGGGTGCGGACCATGAGTTGGTGTCGCTGTGGGACGGCTGGGTGCGGACCATGAGTTGGTGTCGCTGTGGGACGGCTGGGTGCGGACCATGAGTTGGTGTCGCTGTGAGGGGTGCGGACCATGAGTTGGTGTCGCTGTGGGACGGCTGGGTGCGGACCATGAGTTGGTGTCGCTGTGGGACGGCTGGGTGCGGACCATGAGTTGGTGTCGCTGTGGGACGGCTGGGTGCGGACCATGAGTTGGTGTCGCTGTGGGACGGCTGGGTGCGGACCATGAGTTGGTGTCGCTGTGAGGGGTGCGGGCCATGAGTTGGTGTCGCTGTGAGGGGTGCGGACCATGAGTTGGTGTCGTCGTGAGGGGGTGCGGACCATGAGTTGGTGTCGCTGTGGGACGGCTGGGTGCGGACCATGAGTTGGTGTCGCTGTGGGACGGCTGGGTGCGGACCATGAGTTGGTGTCGCTGTGAGGGGTGCGGACCATGAGTTGGTGTCGCTGTGGGACGGCTGGGTGCGGATTATGAGTTGGTGTTGCTGTGAGACGGCTGGGTGCGGACCATGAGTTGGTGTCGCTGTGAGGGGTGCGGACCATGAGTTGGTGTCGGTGTGGGACAGTTGGGGGCGGACCATGATTTGGTGTCGCTGTGGGACGGCTGGGTGCGGACCATGAGTTGGTGTCGCTGTGAGACGGCTGGGTGCGGACTATGAGTTGGTGTCGCTGTGAGGGGTGCGGACTATGGGTTGGGGTCGCTGTGGGACGGCCGGGTGCGGAACACGAGTTGGTGTCGCTGTGAGGGGTGCGGACCATGAGTTTGGTGTCGCTGTAGGACGGCAGGGTGCGGACCATGTGTTGGTGTCGCTGTGGGACGGCTGGGTGCGGACCATGAGTTGGTGTCGCTGTGAGGGGTGCGGGCCATGAGTTGGTGTCGCTGTGGGACGGCTGGGGGCGGACCATGAGTTGGTGTCGCTGTGGGACGGCAGGGTGCGGACCATGAGTTGGTGTCGCTGTGAGACCGCTGGGGGCGGACCATGAGTTGGTGTCGCTGTGAGGGGTGCGGACTATGAGTTGGGGTCGCTGTGGGACGGCTGGGTGCGGAACATGAGTTGGTGTTGCTGTGAGGGGTGCGGACCATGAGTTTGGTGTCGCTGTAGGACGGCTGGGTGCGGACCATGAGTTGGTGTCGCTGTGGGACGGCTGGGTGCGGACCATGAGATGGTGTCGCTGTGATGGGTGCGGACCATGAGTTTGTGTTGCTGTGCGGGTGCGGACTATGAGTTGTTGTCGCTGTGGGACGGCTGGGTGCGGAACATGAGTTGGTGTCGCTGTGAGGGGTGCGGAACATGAGTTTGGTGTCGCTGTAGGACGGCTTGGTGCGGACCATGAGTTGGTGTCGATGTGGGACGGCTGGGTGCGGACCATGAGTTGGTGTCGCTGTGAGGGGTGCGGACCATGAGTTGGTGTCGCTGTGGGACGGCTGGGTTCGGACCATGAGTTGGTGTCGCTGTGAGGGATGCAGACCATGAGTTTGAGTCGCTGTGAGGGTGCGGACTATGAATTGGTGTCGCTGTGGGACGGCGGGGTGCGGACCATGAGTTGGGGTCGCTGTGAGGGGTGCGGACCATGAGTTGGTGTCGCTGTGGGACGGCTGGGTTCGGACCATGAGTTGGTGTCGCTGTGAGGAATGCGGACCATGAGTTTGAGTCGCTGTGAGGGTGCGGACCATGAGTTGGTGTCGTTGTGGGACGGCTGGGTGCGGACTATGAGTTGGTGTCGCTGTGGGACGGCTGGGTGCGGACCATGAGTTGGTGTCGCTGTGGGACGGCTGGGTGCGGACCATGAGTTGGTGTCGCTGTGAGGGGTGCGGACCATGAGTTTGTGTCGCTGTGCGGGTGCGGACTATGAGTTGGTGTCGCTGTGGGACGGCTGGGTGCGGAACATGAGTTGATGTCGCTGTGAGGGGTGCGGACCATGAGTTTGGTGTCGCTGTAGGACGGCTGGGTGCGGACCATGAGTTGGTGTCGCTGTGGGACGGCTGGGTGCAGACCATGAGTTGGTGTCGCTGTGAGACGGCTGGGTGCGGACCATGAGTTGGTGTCGCTGTGAGGGGTGCGGACCATGAGTTGGTGTCGCTGTGGGACGGCTGGGTGCGGACCATGAGTTGGTGTCGCTGTGGGACGGCTGGGTGCGGACCATGAGTTGGGGTCGCTGTGAGGGGTGCGGACCATGAGTTTGAGTCGCTGTGAGGGTGCGGACCATGAGTTGGTGTCGCTGTGGGACGGCTGGGTGCGGACCATGAGTTGGTGTCGCTGTGAGGGGTGCGGACCATGAGTTGGTGTCGCTGTGGGACGGCTGAGTGCGGACCATGAGTTGGTGTCGCTGTGAGGGGTGCGGACCATGAGTTGGTGTCGCTGTGGGACGGCTGGGTGCGGACTATGAGTTGGTGTCGCTGTGGGACGGCTGGGTGCGGACCATGAGTTGGTGTCGCTGTGGAACGGCTGGGTGCGGACTATGAGTTGGTGTCGCTGTGGGACGGCTGGGTGCGGACCATGAGTTGGTGTCGCTGTGGGACGGCTGGGTGCGGACCATGAGTTGGTGTCGCTGTGAGGGGTGCGGACCATGAGTTTGTGTCGCTGTGCGGGTGCGGACTATGAGTTGGTGTCGCTGTGGGACGGCTGGGTGCGGAACATGAGTTGATGTCGCTGTGAGGGGTGCGGACCATGAGTTTGGTGTCGCTGTAGGATGGCTGGGTGCGGACCATGAGTTGGTGTCGCTGTGGGACGGCTGGGTGCAGACCATGAGTTGGTGTCGCTGTGAGACGGCTGGGTGCGGACCATGAGTTGGTGTCGCTGTGAGGGGTGCGGACCATGAGTTGGTGTCGCTGTGGGACGGCTGGGTGCGGACCATGAGTTGGTGTCGCTGTGGGACGGCTGGGTGCGGACCATGAGTTGGTGTCGCTGTGAGGGGTGCGGACCATGAGTTGGTGTCGCTGTGGGACAGCTGGGGGCGGACCATGAGTTGGTGTCGCTGTGAGGGGTGCGGACCATGAGTTGGTGTCGCTGTGGGACGGCTGGGTGCGGACCATGAGTTGGTGTCGCTGTGGGACGGCTGGGTGCGGACCATGAGTTGGTGTCGCTGTGAGGGGTGCGGACCATGAGTTGGTGTCGCTGTGGGACGGCTGGGGGCGGACCATGAGTTGGTGTCGCTGTGAGGGGTGCGGACCATGAGTTGGTGTCGCTGTGGGACGGCTGGGTGCGGACCATGAGTTGGTGTCGCTGTGAGGGGTGCGGACCATGAGTTGGTGTCGCTGTGGGACGGCTGGGGGCGGACCATGAGTTGGTGTCGCTGTGAGGGGTGCGGACCAGGAGTTGGTGTCGCTGTGGGACGGCTGGGTGCGGACCATGAGTTGGTGTCGCTGTGAGGGGTGCGGACCATGAGTTGGTGTCGCTGTGAGACGGCTGGGGGCGGACCATGAGTTGGTGTCGCTGTGGGACGGCTGGGTGCGGACCATGATTGGTGTCGCTGTGCGACGGCTGGGGGCGGACCATGAGTTGGTGTCGCTGTGAGACGGCTGGGGGCGGACCATGAGTTGGTGTCGCTGTGGGACGGCTGGGTGCGGAACATGAGTTGGTGTCGCTGTGGGACGGCTGGGTGCGGACCATGAGTTGGTGTCGCTGTGAGACGGCTGGGTGTGGACCATCAGTTGGTGTCGCTGTGAGGGGTGCGGACCATGAGTTGGTGTCGCTGTGGGACGGCTGGGTGCGGACCATGAGTTTTGGTGTCGCTGTGGGACGGCTGGATGCGGACCATGAGTTGGTGTCGCTGTGAGGGGTGGGGACCATGAGTTGGTGTCGCTGTGAGACGGCTGGGGGCGGACCATGAGTTGGTGTCGCTGTGGGACGGCTGGGTGCGGACCATGAGTTGGTGTCGCTGTGGGACGGCTGGGTGCGGACCATGAGTTGGTGTCGCTGTGAGACGGCTGAGGGCGGACCATGAGTTGGTGTCGCTGTGAGACGGCTGGGGGCGGACCATGAGTTGGTGTCGCTGTGAGGGGTGCGGACCATGAGTTGGTGTCGCTTTGGGACGGGTGGGTGGGCAGTGAGTCTGAATGACATGGCTGATCTGGTGGGTGGATAGCGTGCTCCACTTGGTCGAACGCTCTTCGCCGGACCTGTTGCTGTGGGTTTAGAGTTCACGCCCTACCGGCCAATGTTTGTATTCGGGTTTGGAGACGACATATTTCACGTCCTCCCACAAAAACGAAGAGGCAAACATCACCTTGTTCATCTCTCTTCATTTACCATCCCTCTCTACACCCCCCCCCCCGCCCCATCCTCTCTCTGCCTCCCCATATCCCTTTACTTCACGCACTATCCATCTTGTTTCTGTCTCACCAATCCTTATCCGCTCGTCTTTCCGACACTAGTCTTCCTACTCCACCCCCCACCCTCCCCGCGAACTTGTCTGCCATACCCTATCCATCCCAATTCTCTTTTCCTTTATCCCCTCCCCATCACAGTCATGGCACTCCTCCTACATACCCCCCACCCCCATCCTCGAAGTAGACTATATATTCAACCCCCCCCCCCACCCCTACAATGGACAATCCCCAAAGTGTAAAGACCTTCCGTACATTGTCTTTCCCGTCGCCTCCTGTGACGGGCTGTAAAAAGGCTCCTTGTTGGATTTGTCTTCGTTTGCCATTTTCAGCCCTTCAATGTGTAAATATCCCGCGCAAAGAAACCACTCAAATATTGCTCATCTGTCTAATTGACGTTCCCTGATCCTCTGAATATGTCATACACATATGTGCATAGCGGCCGCCCCTCCCCGTCGCCACCACCCCTTCCCTCACCCAATCCACCCACACTCCCATTCCCCCATCCCCTACACCTCCACCCCACACACCACACCCCACACGCCCTCACCCTCCACACCCTCACCCTCCACACCCCACGTCCATCAAACTTAAGTACCCCAATCAGTTTTGTGTTCTTCGGTCGCCTTATGAATTCTACCCTCAGCTAACGGATAACTCCCGATAATGTAATAATCTGCGCCGCACACTGCAGTTTTCTTGCCCAGACAGCAACATGATGTCCATTGTTTTTGTGCCATCGATACCTATGTTTACTCGACGGGAATACATTGGTCGTTCTCGATCAACGAGCAAAAGAAACTCGCTCACAAACTGCTACAATGCTGTTACTGGCCAATGAGTGATCTCCATATCGATGCGCTGCGTGCCCTGCATTTGAAGGTTGGGTCCTGTTGAATGTCACTTCCGTGTACATTTCTGTCAAGTTGTCAGTTTCGAGAAGACGTGACACGGCAACGCACACAGCGTAACAAGTAACCTTTGCGTTCTCGCGGGCGTTATTTGAACAGAGCTCCCGTTGGGTGCAACAAATACCTCGTCACATAACCACTGCAGCACCTGATGAACAGATCGGCTGAAATGGTATCGCCGTTTGATGATGACCAGCGGTGTCGCAACAGTGTCGGTTTTCTATGTTAATTATCGCTCACCCTCTCAGTCGTCGCGCGTGCTATTTCACCGTGTGGCAGCAATAAACACGGGAGAGATTCATACAGATGTTACATTGTCGAAGCCCCTCTTCAGCGGCATGTATGGGGGTGGGGTGGGGGTGGAAGCATGAGGGGAGGGGGGGGGGTACTGATAGTGAGCCTGGAAGACATTGAAGCCCAGTTTTCACGTTTAATACTCCTGTGCGGTAACAATGAATGTAAAATGGAACACAAAATTCTTTCTCGCCCCTGACAGCGGGATGGGGGATGGGGTGGGGGCTGGGATGGAGAGGCCTGGGGTTGGGATGGCGGAGGGGGTGGGGGAGGGGGTTGCGGTTAGTTGTTGCGTGGGTGTTGATTGCGTTTGCCACCAGCCACGGCTCCGACAGATCCTATAAACGTTGTATAGACACCGAACAAACAGCGCCAGGCGACGGCAGTCGTGTCGCCCGACCGGTCCCCACCTACTTTAACAACAGCAGACATACGTGTCGAAAACAAAAAAATGCGATGCGAAAGCAGCGATGGGTTATAATTGGCTGTGTGGGTACCTTACCTAGGTTGATGGTTCTCTCGCCACGTTACTGCACCGCTTGCCCCCCAACCCGCCACAACCCATAAACACAATGAGACTGGCTTTGTGTCACCCGATGGAGTTTTTTTGCTTTCTTTTACTCCGTCTCTCTCTCACTCTTCTTTCTATTCTCTCGTTCTTTCTATCTCTTTCTCATTTTGTATCGCTGTCTCTCTCTCTGTCCCTTTCTCTCTTTTGATCATGCTCTATCTGTATCTATGCCTCGTTCTTTTTCTTCTCTTTCTCTCTACCATTCTCCATCTCTGTGCGTTGTTCCTCCGCTATCTCCTTTTCTCTCCTCCTGTCTCTCCCTCCACTTCTCTACGCATCGCCTTCACCCCTCTCACGGCTGTCGGGTTTACCCCCACCCCACCCCACCCCAGAACACGAACTAAAAACGTCAATATCACCCCCGACTCCCACCCTCTCTACACTCGCTTAGACGCACGCGCCTGTGAACTGATCTTCCCATTAACGGTGTGCGGTGGCGACCGACCGAAGCCCTCGTCCCCCGTCACAACTTTACGACCACAGCTCTATAGCGAGGGCCTTTCTTGCATCCAGACAGACTACAGGGGGACCCGGGGCCACTACCACCTACTGCCACGACAACCACCCCACCCCGCCCCGCAGCCCCGGTCTTTACTGGGTCCCTATACGTCTCTATTCAGGCAAAGGCAAAAATGAACAAAATGGTATGCGTCGCTTGTGCTTGTGGCTGACTTGTATGTGAGGTTTCTACGACTACCTGTTAATGGAATGGTATTAGACTGTAGCGTATGGCTTACAATTATACTGCTCAAGAGATAAATTGAGCAAGATAGGGAGATACGTGTATGGCAAATAGCGACAGTATGCCTTGCTATAAAAGTGCGGGAAAATCGGTATGTTGGTGTGAACGATAATGCGAAAACATGATGGTTGATTTTCAAGTTACACTATTTGGTACTTTGCCCTGGATTGCCTGGACGCTTGCTTACCCTGGCTCTGCCGATAGTGTGACGCTCACTGTCACCCCAACGGCTCAGACACTCATTGTGTAACGATTTTTGACATCAACAGCAATCAGACACATAAACGACATCAGACAGTCGTCATTTCGCGTTATAATTCGAGTTAGAAAGTCGAAATTTCAGGTCTCAAGGATATCAGATAATTTTGTTATTTAAATTACGGTGACGTCCGCATTACCTTAGCGTACCATAGTGTTTACATGTTTACATGTCGACTTGCACATAACGCCATATTAATTTAGTATTCCTTTTCCAGTGTCAGTCAAGACAATCACTAAGGATTATAACAACTTGACTCCATTCGGCCGATGATTCACTTGCCGCGGATAATGTGGTTGCTCCTCATTCTTCGTTCCAATATTGGATACTTTAGCGAGTTAGTTGCATTAACCACTAACCAGGATAATAAATAAACGCGTCCTATGCGAAGACAGACTGAAACCGACCTCAAACTTTATTGGTGTTGGAACGATGTCAAAGTGCGACACGTGCTTTATTTGTATTTATTCTCAAATTATATGTTTTGTACTTAAAGCGGCAAATGGGATATCAATAAATACATTAATTCATAAGCCAATGTTCAATGCTGGTATTATTATTTTTATTAATTTAGGTCAGCATCATTTATTTATTTGGCGAGAGTTGCAGTAGTTATTTCACATTTAAGTGATCACCTCCTAAGGATGTTTTTCAGTCTGCCGGTGACTTGTCTCGCCTCACTTCGTCAGTGACAGGGACATCAGCATCAATCTCAAGCAATGACACCTCCTTTATAATAGGGCCCCAGAGGGGCTTTTTCGACACGGCGACACGGGCGATTTTTAAAATCGACAACGCGACATAAGACTTAGCGACACGCGACATGGACCTTTTCTTAAAATCGACACGCGACATGGACCTTTTCTTAAAATCGACACGCGACATGGACCTTTTCTTAAAATCGACACGCGACATGGACCTTTGCTTAAAATCGACACGCGACATGGACCTTTTCTTAAAATCGACACGCGACATGGCTACCCCCCCACCCCCCCTCAGGGGCCCCTATAATAGGCCTTATATATGTTTGGTAAATTCGCGGTAAGCGTTGGTGGAAAAGATCTGCCGCATAATTTATGTTTATATGCCATCTTTCTGCAGAACATGGACGAGGAGTACTTCCAATCACATGCCGAGATATAGGTCACCCTTTAATTGAAAAGCAAAACCTATTTATTGAATAACCAATAACATAGGCATAAGTTAGGCAAATGTTCTCCCAGTAGCCTCTGGTTCTCTCAGTTCTCAGAAACTGTAATGAAAATCTCGCACTTTGCGTATCGATAGCGAATGAACACGATAAAACTAATCATAATAAACGTCGCCACAACTGGCGAGACTGAACCTGTTAAAACGGTGAGTCGTTTAACTGAAAAGTCTAATTGGCAGTCATTTAATTACAAGCACGCCACTGCGAGACCGCGTATGGTTTGATAATGAAAGTAAGGCCGTGTGGAAAAAGCATGACAAATAGCAGACCTGATGACCAAGCATTTGAAAGGTGTGTCAACATGACGCTACCTACTGAACTATGGAAGCTTCCTTCTTTCTGTTTCTCCAGAAGTCAGGCCGTCATTTTCCCCCGGTTTTTGGTAGTTCTCTATGTAAACTGAGTGGTGTACGTCGAGTCACTTTTGAGTGAATATTTATTGTTCCTTGGTATGGCAATCACTCCACATGCTTAGCATTCCAGCTTCGTTGAGCCTACATCAGTGGGGTTAGCATACACATTTACAAGATACCTGAGTTGTTTCTCGCTTCACCCTTACCTGGTGGTAGGTAACAATGCCGAACCTCGTTAACGAAATCAATAAAACATTATGTTGTCCGGGGAGTTAATCCAGATCTGCTTTCTTAAAACATTGTGATATGTCAGAGAAACGCGTTTTACATAAGAAATAAATATCATTTGAATCATGCATGAAAGGAACGGTCGCTTGAGTGACGTCACTGGGGGAATCCATATATGTCCTCCACAGGCCAAAGCCAATTAGAACGAATTATCGACATGGGCGATAATAGAGGCATTAATGAACCACGTGGCTTGACAGCAGAAGGCGCCAATCCGCTGTTTGTTGACACGGAGCGACTGGCTCCCGCAGGAATAGGGAATCAATTAACGGCGCTGACTGGTCTAGGACAGCTATAGGGCTAGACGGGCTAGGGCGCCGCCACAGCAGCGGGGGAAACGTGAATTTATGGGTTCTCTGGGTGGTCCGGTCCCCCTGACTCCTGTACTTGGAGACGGGGGCTACAATTATCTACTGTATCAACGCACAGTCCTTTTTAGCGGTGTTTGATATGGGGAGAAAAGACAAGTCAGCCCAATTCATCTTTCGTTTTGTTAGCCCCTTCTGATCAGGTGACAAGGGTCTGAATGCCAAGCAATTAAATCTGAATGTATATCTTGTCTCGCAGGGGTGGAGGGTCGGTGGGCGAGGGTGACTTGGGACGAAGGGTGTAGGGTTGGGGGGAGGGGGGTGGGGATGGCGAGCGGGGGGCGACACCCGCTGCGCCCAGTGAACACAATGGAGAGGTACGCCAGGGGTAAGAAGAGGGTGCCGGGGGATGGTGGGGAGGATGGAGCGGGAGGGGTGAGGGTAGGGTAGAGGGGGTGAGTGTAGGGTAGGGGGGTGGGGGTGTCGGCGGGTCGCCCCACGGTCGCTGGGGGTCGCCAGTTGGCCGCGCCTACCTTGCACCCATCCATCACCGCCAATGTATTGATTCCCATGAGGCTTTCGACTCCCCCTGCATTAATAAACTCCTCCCACCGCCCTGGGTGTGACGTGGACCCCGCACACGTCTGGCTGCGGCATCTCTATACATGCCCCGGGGCACCCGAGGGGTACACAGAGATGGGGTGCACGCTACGGCAAGGCGGGGAGGCGGGCGGGGGAGAGGAGGGGGTGGTGGCGGGGGGGGGGGGGTGCTTAGGGGTGACGGTTACCATGCAGAAGAGAGAAATAGACAAGGTAATATCTAGGAGGTGGGCAGAGGGTAGTACCCCACCTGACTCATCCTGCCCCCTCTCCCCCCCCCTTCTGGGGAGCACCATGGATCACCCCACGATTGCCCCCCCCCAACCTCTCACCCCCCTCAGCTGTCGTACACTTGACGCTACTTCGTAAGGCACAAAGAGTTTTGCAGACTGCTATCAATGCGTTTCACCGTCTCCTCTTACATCCGCATGTCTCTAGACCCCCCCCCCCCGCCAGCAGCCTCCATCTCATACGGATTCTTCTCTTTGGCGTCCAAGGCAGTGTCGCCCCACCCCCCACCCGCCCTCGACCCCTCCCTCATGACGCGATCATCAACCCGACCAGGTGAATAACTAGGCATAGGCGTAAATGTATTATGATAGATACCATACACGAACATGTTACACGTGATGTGTACTTATATAATGCATATTTTGTTGGCAATGTAGAATTCTTGTCATTGGTTCGCGGATATATTTTGCAGTGAGGGCAAGCAAAAACAACAAAAAAACAAATACCAATATGGAACGGTGTTCCCTAAATTATAATCATCATTGAGATCACCTTAAGATCAAACGATGCCAAAGCCGAAACAACTGACCAGTTGATATGGTCCGTTACTTTCAAAGAAACTAAAAAATAGATTTCAGAAACTTTGCCACTGTTAATGAAGACAAATAAAAATATGTATATCGCGACTCTAAACGCCGTCGGCTCGTTGGTCTAGGGGTATGATTCTCGCTTAGGGTGCGAGAGGTCCCGGGTTCAAATCCCGGACGAGCCCAACAATTTTCATATTTTATTTTTTTAGAACGGGTCGAAAGAGGGAAGCGGATTTTCCGTTGGGCACATCTTAATATATGGAAATGGTCCTTATGCAACTCAGTAGAAAGGAAAGGACCATACCGTTATTAGTCTAGCAGCAAAAACTCTCATACCGATATGGTTTGCTGCCCTTGCGAATCGATGGGGCTGTCCAGGGGGTCTACCCCCCGCCCCATTCCCAGGGGTCTGACCCCTTCACCCCAGGGGGGGGGGGGTCTGCTCGTCCCCCATCCCTGTTTTTGAGCGTCGTTTTAGCCTGGTGTAAGTAAGAAGTGTAGGCTGTTCTGTGACAATGGCAAGGGTAAAGGTGGAGAGGAGCAATGTATTCGTGAGTAACCCCCAATGTGTACGCTTTGCAGGGAAAGTCATGCAATCTTTATCCTGCATTTGTACAGGTGGTATTCGAATCGCGCACCAGCCTCTTGGGCTGGCCTAGCAGGGGACAGGCGTGGAGGCCCAGGGTGAAGGGTGGACCCCCCCCCCCTTTATTGTGGACGCCTCATTATTGTTGCGGACCCCCCTCCCCCTCCTTTGGTGTCCCCTCCCCACATCCCCCCGCCAGCCCAACCCCCGGTGGTAAGTTTTTTTGAGAGCTCACCCCACCCAAAGTGAACCCCCGCCTTGCAAAATGCTGGATCCACCTTTGCGGATACACAGTCGTTGTGTTCCAGGCAACCATTTATTCCGTAAAAAGGCGTAATTATAGCTTACGCAACATGATTCTATTCTCGGTGGTAACCTAAACAATAGAAACACATGGTGTCGCCGGGTGAATACTTCATGGCCCACCTAGTCGTGGCAGACAAAAATATTGGTGGGGGAAGCGAATTTTGCCTTTTTCGCGGGCTCGGGTTCTATGGTACAGCTTTAATGTTCACGTGCGTGTCCCTGTGGATAGAGAAACATCAGTGGTATTACAATACGCATATATAATCATTGCGGACAAAAACGTAACGGGTTGAATTCTAGTTGGTCATTTAAGTCCCCACAGGCGAGGAGGTGACGCAGGTGCTATCACACCAGAGCGAATAGGTGAGGAGGGGATGGGGGTGTGGGGGGTGGGGATAGGGAGGCTGGAAGAAGGGGGGGGGGCTGCGACATCAGCGTATAAAACATCAAGTGGGTGGGACACAAGCTGGTGAAGACGGATGTATAGAGACCAAGACTGTTTATAGTCTGCACACCATGTTGTAACTGCAGGCATGAGCCCCCCCCCCCCCCCCCCACTCTCCTAACTAAGTTTACCACAGTATTGGCCAGGTGTTTTCAGCAGCAGACGTTTGCCACTCCCTCCCTGACTCCCTACATCTCTCTATAAAACATGGGCCTTCGGATCGGGACAATGAAAACAAGAACCGTGCACCCCCTCTCCCCCGCTCAGCCCCACTTCCTCCCAAACCCGCCCCCACCGCCGGCATAATCCATCCTCTATGACAGGGAAACTTTTATCGATGACCGGTTTAACTGTGCAAAAACTTGGAAGGCGAGTGAAAGTCACAGGTAGTGGTGAGGTGACAGGTGAAAGGTAACTTCATTATGCCGCCAATAGGTAGGGGGGAGTGGGGAGGGGGGTATATGAAGCAGCCATGCGGTCACCGTGGGCTTGGAGTAATGCATTGTTTAAAGGGAGGCTGGGTATCAGAAGCAGTAAAACAGGAATATCTTCCGCTAGAATTATACTTACTGCATGGCGCCTATCCCCCCATGTTCATTCGTGCGTACTTTAGTATTTACAATCATGTAGTAAAATCATCCATTCATTGGAGTCGTAGTGTGGGACATGTGCCCGGTGGAACACAGAATGCGTGAATGAGAGAATACACTGCGGGCCAGAACCGGATCAGAACCGGACCAGAACGAGAACAGAACCGGGCCAGGACCAAACTAGAACCGGACCAAAGCCTGGCTAGTCCATGCACACTCGGTGGGAATACCTGCACCATTGCATAATAAAGATGCTGAATTACAACTAATGTAAATATGTCAACCTGCCGAGCCGCATGAACTAATCCTTCGATTATAGTCGCATAATGAAAGCTTAGGATCGAGAATCTTTCTTCAAAAGCTGACGACCGAGGGGAGAACCATATTTGTCAGGGACAGCCATCAGCATGCATCAAAACACTCAAGCGATCAAACGATCAATGGCCGAATACGCTATCCACTGAACTAACCGGGCTTGATCGTACAGAGGTTAGCACCTTTGAATGAACTCCCAAGGGGGACCTCCCTGGTGTAGTGGTTAGCTCACTAGACCGCAATAGATCCTCGGTTCGAATCCTCCCTGGTGTAGTGGTTAGCTCACTAGACCGCAATGGATCCTTGGTTCGAATCCTCCCTGGTGTAGTGGTTAGCTCACTAGACCGCAATAGATCCTTGGTTCGAATCCTCCCTGGTGTAGTGGTTAGCTCACTAGACCGCAATAGATCCTCGGTTCGAATCCTCCCTGGTGTAGTGGTTAGCTCACTAGACCGCAATGGATCCTTGGTTCGAATCCTCCCTGGTGTAGTGGTTAGCTCACTAGACCGCAATAGATCCTTGGTTCGAATCCTCCCTGGTGTAGTGGTTAGCTCACTAGACCGCAATAGATCCTTGGTTCGAATCCTCCCTGGTGTAGTGGTTAGCTCACTAGACCGCAATAGATCCTCGGTTCGAATCCTCCCTGGTGTAGTGGTTAGCTCACTAGACCGCAATGGATCCTTGGTTCGAATCCTCCCTGGTGTAGTGGTTAGCTCACTAGACCGCAATAGATCCTTGGTTCGAATCCTCCCTGGTGTAGTGGTTAGCTCACTAGACCGCAATAGATCCTTGGTTCGAATCCTCCCTGGTGTAGTGGTTAGCTCACTAGACCGCAATAGATCCTTGGTTCGAATCCTCCCTGGTGTAGTGGTTAGCTCACTAGACCGCAATAGATCCTCGGTTCGAATCCGGGTCCCGGCACCTAATCCGAGGCCAGTTTCATCGATTGGTTCCTCGTCGTTCCTGGAGGTTCCTTGGCCTTGCGTCCATAACAGCGGCCTAAACTATGCATGAGTCATTATGGCCAAACAGGATCACAGCCACAATTTCAGTTGGGGACCAATTCATGTCAGATTGATTAATAATGGGATTTTTGTACTCGTCGTTGTCATACATTGCTATGAATATTGTGTTTGTATACATACAAACCAACTTTCACAACTGCATATAACATTTTCGTATTTATTCATACAATTTTGAAACAGCAATTTTTCCAGCACCTATGTTAGTAGCATCAAAATAGTTTTCAATGCTACGTGAATGTAACTTCAGATATACGGAAAACGTCAACACAACCGTTATGTGTACATGTGTACCTTGGGTTTTTGTTCCTCAATGATAATTACATTCATTGCATTCAAATCTGCATGCATGAATATAGATACATGAACAATGGTAGGCAACTGGTTTGGTCCATATGTACCTATTAAAATCATGGGATCTACGGGTGCGAGGGTCAAACTGTTCCTCACACAGCTTACCCCTGTTATTATGGCGTTGGCCGTGAACAGAATGGTCAGTTAATTACACCTATGGTTTTCTTGATGGTAGGTGCGGTCACCCAGAAGAACAACCATTTAAAAGCTGTTGTTACATCAATATACAACTCAACATCACCTTGTCTTTATTGCCTGTAAGTGGGGGTGATATAAGTATATGCTTCATGTACATGTAACAGGCGCTTGGACTGTACCGTGCATGGGGGGCCTGGCAGGAAGCTCTGAGAGGGGCATGGGAACCCATTCCGCAGCATACACGTGTAAGATGTTATCGCTACAGGGAGTGGACGTTAGATATGCCATCGGGTTGCGTAATCACTATTGTATGCTCCAAGGGCGCTGGAAATCAAGGTCTCAATCAGAAACAGACTTACGTTGGGTAAGGACACCAGGATGTCAGCCAGAAACAGACTTGCGTTGGGTAAGGAAACCAGGATGTCAGTCAGAAACATACTTCTATTGGGACAGGGACCAGGTTGACAGTCACAGACATACTTCTATTAGGGTAGGGACCAGGTTGACAGTCTCAGACAGACTTCTATTAGAACAGGGACAAGGTTGTCAGTCACAGACAGACTTCTATTGGGACAGGGACCAGGTTGACAGTCACAGACAGACTTCTATTAGAACAGGGACAAGGTTGTCAGTCACAGACAGACTTCTATTGGGGCAGGGGCCAGGTTGACAGTCACAGAGAGACTTGTATTGGGGCAGGGATCAGGTTGACAGTCACAAACAGACTTCTATTGGGACAAGGACCAGGTTTGTCAGTCACAGACAGACTTCTTTTGGGGCAGGGATCAGGTTGACAGTCACAGACAGACTTCTATTGGGACAGGGACCAGGTTGTCAGTCAAGACAAACTTCTATTAGAACAGGGACAGGGTACAGACAGACTTCTATTGGGACAGGGACAAGGTTGACAGTCACAGAGAGACTTGTATTGGGGCAGGGATCAGGTTGACAGTCACAAACAGACTTCTATTGGGACAGGGACCAGGTTGTCAGTCACATACAGACTTCTATTGGGACAGGGATCAGGTTGACAGTCACAGACAGACTTCTATTGGGACAGGGACCAGGTTGTCAGTCAAGACAGACTTCTATTAGAACTTGGACAAGGTTGTCAGTCACAGACAGACTTCTATTGGGACAGGGACCAAGTTGACCGTCACAGACAGACTTCTATTGGGACAGGGACAAGGTTGTCAGTCACAGACAGACTTCTATTGGGGCAGGGGCCAGGTTGACAGTCACAGAGAGACTTGTATTGGGGCAGGGATCAGGTTGACAGTCACAGGCAGACTTCTATTGGGACAGGGACCAGGTTGACAGTCACAGAGAGACTTGTATTGGGGCAGGGATCAGGTTGACAGTCACAGGCAGACTTCTATTGGGACAGGGACCAGGTTGACAGTCACAGACAGACTTCTATTGGGGCAGGGGCCAGGTTGACAGTCACAGAGAGACTTGTATTGGGGCAGGGATCAGGTTGACAGTCACAAACAGACTTCTATTGGGACAGGGACCAGGTTTGTCAGTCACAGAGAGACTTCTTTTGGGGCAGGGATCAGGTTGACAGTCACAGACAGACTTCTATTGGGACAGGGATCAGGTTGACAGTCACAGACAGACTTCTATTGGGACAGGGACCAGGTTGTCAGTCAAGACAAACTTCTATTAGAACAGGGACACGGTACAGACAGACTTCTATTGGGACAGGGACAAGGTTGACAGTCACAGAGAGACTTGTATTGGGGCAGGGATCAGGTTGACAGTCACAAACAGACTTCTATTGGGACAGGGACCAGGTTGTCAGTCACATACAGACTTCTATTGGGACAGGGATCAGGTTGACAGTCACAGACAGACTTCTATTGGGACAGGGACCAGGTTGTCAGTCAAGACAGACTTCTATTAGAACTTGGACAAGGTTGTCAGTCACAGACAGACTTCTATTGGGACAGGGACCAAGTTGACCGTCACAGACAGACTTCTATTGGGACAGGGACAAGGTTGTCAGTCACAGACAGACTTCTATTGGGGCAGGGGCCAGGTTGACAGTCACAGAGAGACTTGTATTGGGGCAGGGATCAGGTTGACAGTCACAGGCAGACTTCTATTGGGACAGGGACCAGGTTGTCAGTCAAGACAAACTTCTATTAGAACAGGGACAGGGTACAGACAGACTTCTATTGGGACAGGGACAAGGTTGACAGTCACAGAGAGACTTGTATTGGGGCAGGGATCAGGTTGACAGTCACAAGCAGACTTCTATTGGGACAGGGACCAGGTTGTCAGTCACATACAGACTTCTATTGGGACAGGGATCAGGTTGACAGTCACAGACAGACTTCTATTGGGACAGGGACCAGGTTGTCAGTCAAGACAGACTTCTATTAGAACAGGGACAAGGTTGTCAGTCACAGACAGACTTCTATTGGGACAGGGACCAAGTTGACCGTCACAGACAGACTTCTATTAGAACAGGGACAAGGTTGTCAGTCACAGACAGACTTCTATTGGGGCAGGGGCCAGGTTGACAGTCACAGAGAGACTTGTATTGGGGCAGGGATCAGGTTGACAGCCACAAACAGACTTCTATTGGGACAGGGACCAGGTTGTCAGTCACAGACAGACTTCTATTGGGACAGGAATCAGATTGACAGTCACAGACAGACTTCTATTGGGACAGGGACAAGGTTGTCAGTCACAGACAGACTTCTATTGGGACAGGGACCAGGTTGACAGTCACAGACAGATTTCTTTTGGGGCAGGGACCAGGTTGACAGTCACAGACAGACTTCTATTGGGGCAGGGACCAGGTTGACAGTCACAAACAAACTTGCGTTGGAGAAATGTAGCAATGAATGTAGCAACTCGCTGAACTGATGGACTCTGAACTGATGGGCTCACTGAACTGATGGACTCTCTGAAGTTCTCCACAGTAAGACTGCAGTGGTGAGTTTCCGTATATAATACAGGCGACATGGAAAGTATGACGATCAATTGGAGATCAAACAGCCCGAGTGAACATAGCAAAGTAATCATCAAAAGTAATCATGATTACGATTACATTAGCAATGTAATCGATTACGATTACGATTACATTGCCTTAAAAACCAATGTAATCGATTACGATTACGATTACTTGAAAAATGTAATCGATTACAATCGATTACGATTACTGATTATGATTACCCCATGTCTGCTCTGAACTGATGAACTCACTGAACTGATCAACTCACTGACCTGATCGACTAACGGAACTGATCAACTCATTGAACTGATCGACTCACTGCAATGATCGACTCACTGCAATGATCGACTCACTGCAATGATCGACTCACTGCAATGATCGACTCACTGCAATGATCGACTCACTGCAATGATCGACTCACTGCAATGATCGACTCACTGCAATGATCGACTAACTGCAATGATCGACTCACTGCAATGATCGACTCACTGAACTGATCGACTCACTGCAATGATCGACTCACTGCAATGATCGACTCACTGAACTGATCGACTCACTGAACTGATCGACTCACTGCAATGATCGACTCACTGCAATGATCGACTCACTGCAATGATCGACTCACTGAACTGATCGACTCACTGAACTGATCGACTCACTGAACTGATCGACTCACTGAACTGATCGACTCACTGCAATGATCGACTCACTGCAATGATCGACTCACTGCAATGATCGACTCACTGCAATGATCGACTCACTGCAATGATCGACTCACTGCAATGATCGACTCACTGAACCGATCGACTCACTGCAATGATCGACTCACTGCAATGATCGACTCACTGCAATGATCGACTCACTGCAATGATCGACTCACTGCAATGATCGACTCACTGCAATGATCGACTCACTGCAATGATCGACTCACTGCAATGATCGACTCACTGAACTGATCGACTCACTGCAATGATCGACTCACTGCAATGATCGACTCACTGCAATGGTCGACTCACTGCAATGATCGACTCACTGAACTGATCGACTCACTGCAATGATCGTCTCACTGCAATGATCGACTCACTGAACTGATCGACTCACTGAACTGATCGACTCACTGCAATGATCGACTCACTGCAATGATCGACTCACTGCAATGATCGACTCACTGCAATGATCGACTCACTGCAATGATCGACTCACTGAACTGATCGACTCACTGCAATGATCGACTCACTGCAATGATCGACTCACTGCAATGATCGACTCACTGCAATGATCGACTCACTGAACTGATCGACTCACTGCAATGATCGGCTCACTGCAATGATCGACTCACTGAACTGATCGACTCACTGAACTGATCGACTCACTGCAATGATCGACTCACTGCAATGATCGAATCACTGCAATGATCGACTCACTGCAATGATCGACTCACTGCAATGATCGACTCACTGAACTGATCGACTCACTGCAATGATCGACTCACTGAACTGATCGACTCACTGAACTGATCGACTCACTGCAATGATCGACTCACTACAATGATCGACTCACGGAACTGATCGACTCACTGCAATGATCGACTCACTGCAATGATCGACTCACTGCAATGATCGACTCACTGCAATGATCGACTCACTGAACTGATCGACTCACTGCAATGATCGACTCACTGCAATGATCGACTCACTGAACTGATCGACTCACTGAACTGATCGAGTGACTGAACTGATCAGCCCATTAAACTGATCCACTTACTGAACTGATCAGCTTACTGAAATGATCAACTTACTGAACTGATCGACTCACTGAACTGATCAGCCCATTAAACTGATCCACTTACTGAACTGATCAGCTTACTGAAATGATCAACTCACTGAACTGATCGACTCAATCAACTGATCGACTCACTGCAATGATCGACTCACTGCAATGATCGAATCACTGCAATGATCGACTCACTGCAATGATCGAATCACTGCAATGATCGACTCACTGCAATGATCGACTCACTGCAATGATCGACTCACTGAACTGATCGACTCACTGCAATGATCGACTCACTGAACTGATCGACTCACTGAACTGATCGACTCACTGCAATGATCGACTCACTACAATGATCGACTCACGGAACTGATCGACTCACTGCAATGATCGACTCACTGCAATGATCGACTCACTGCAATGATCGACTCACTGCAATGATCGACTCACTGAACTGATCGACTCACTGCAATGATCGACTCACTGCAATGATCGACTCACTGAACTGATCGACTCACTGAACTGATCGAGTGACTGAACTGATCAGCCCATTAAACTGATCCACTTACTGAACTGATCAGCTTACTGAAATGATCAACTTACTGAACTGATCGACTCACTGAACTGATCAGCCCATTAAACTGATCCACTTACTGAACTGATCAGCTTACTGAAATGATCAACTCACTGAACTGATCGACTCAATCAACTGATCGACTCACTGCAATGATCGACTCACTGCAATGATCGACTCACTGCAATGATCGACTCACTGCAATGATCGACTCACTGAACTGATCGACTCACTGCAATGATCGACTCACTGCAATGATCGACTCACTGAACTGATCGACTCACTGAACTGATCGAGTGACTGAACTGATCAGCCCATTAAACTGATCCACTTACTGAACTGATCAGCTTACTGAAATGATCAACTTACTGAACTGATCGACTCACTGAACTGATCAGCCCATTAAACTGATCCACTTACTGAACTGATCAGCTTACTGAAATGATCAACTCACTGAACTGATCGACTCACTGAATTAACGACTCACCTAACTAATCGATTCACTGAACTGATCGATTAATGGACCTCAACACATTAAACTCATATATGTAATTGCAATGTGATATTGATTGTCACTCAGTTTACTCGTGAAGATCACTCGGTATGGTCGCTATGCTCACTCAGTTTAGTCACAAATTTCACTCAGCTTAGTCACAAATCTTACTGAGTTTAGTCATAAATCTCACTGAGTTTAGTTGCAAAACTCACGCAGTTTCGTCGCTACGCTGACCGAGTCCCGAGTCCTATGACGTTGTTGGTGTGAGCCAGCATGCGCCTGGATCAGCCCTCATAGCACGGCCTTAATCATGCCCTCTCTGTCGCACGACGCGCCATAACTACTCCCCCATTCGTCACTATTAAACATCAGAGCAAATTTACTGCTTTTATTACTAAATGTTTTGAGACTTCCGCCCAAAAAACAATTACCAATTACCTTTAATTATTGACTTGTTGTTCATAACATAACCTCTCATGTTTTTTCCCGGTAGGGCGAAGCGGGTATAATTATTAAAACTTAGGGGATATATCTACAGGCTGGTTGCGACTCCAAAAAAAATCCGGATAATTCTTTCATGATTTATGACTTGTGCACCGCAAAAATTACGTTTAATGCTTAGTCGGATAGGTAACTTATCAATCAATTAGCTCTAGGCTAGGTAGCAACTATAACAGAGCGCATGCGCGTGACCTTTGAAGTCCAGACCTTGTCTTGAGCGGGGCCACTATATATAGATTATTGACCCAGGTAGTCAAGGACGCACAAGGTTACACAGTGAAGACCACTTCATTCGTATCTATTATCGCCCTTGCGCTCAATTATCGCCCACGCAGCGCTTCCTTTTTGTGTCGTAGGGACAAAAGGTAACCACCCCGTTCACAACACAAGCGGGCGAGTTTGATGTACAGATAACAGAAGTTCAAGGCGAGGTCCTTTGATATGTGTTATGTCTATTAGCACGCATCAAAGGTCAGGTCCCAATATCTATACAAACAGTTAAAACCAGAGTGAAAAGCCTGCATAGTTCTGGTACTATTATTATTGGTGGCAATTGGTGAGCGTGCGTGAACATTAATAACATGGTAAAAAAAGAAGTAATTACACAATAATGAGTCAAAGGCCTTCCATCTATCGTAAGATACATGAGGGCACTATAACCGGTTTATGCACTCGCGGAGAAGGTGAACAATTTTGAAATCAACCATTGCCTGATAATTGCATGAGGTTGTTTGATGTTAGGTACACCACTGGTATAGTATCGAGGTATCTATATGGGGCAATACCCACGTATGTCATTCATTTCACAAAATGAGCTGCGTCCATCCTCTGTTAAACCTGTCAATACAGCAATTCGTGACAATTTAATATATTGACTTAAAACCGCTTTTGGTAATATGCTAGATGCGATGCCCTGGTCTGAACTAGTGCAGTATGCGTTCACACATCTGTCTGCAGGTCCAGGGGCCAGAACGACAACGGTGTCCCAATAGACGCCACTCCTTAGTACCAAAGGAAGCCATGTTCCCATGAAGAGACGTGTCAGTTTGGCCACGGTGCGTCTTGAAAGATTCCATGTAATTGTATTTTATTGTATCCTATATACTTGCATTCATAGCATAATGATCTGCATTGAATATTGCATTTTTATTCCAAGTTTGAAAATGGCTCCATGAACAAAGGTTTTCCCAATAGGATTAATAAAGTCAACATCCTGTAGTCTTTGATAAACATTTACAACAGAGACAACTTCTGTGAATGCCACATTCAACGGGCGGATCCAGGGGAGGGGAGGGGCCTGAGGGGCCGGACCCCCCCCCCCCGGTCGTCAACAAATTGATGGATCCCCCAGTCGCAATTTTGCTCAGAGACCCCCCCTCCCCCTGGGTTGCAAGTTTGCATGCCCCCCCCCCCTTTCTTTTCAAATTCCTGGATCCGCTCCTGCCAAGCTTCTCGGGTCTTAGAGGGTTCTGACACCCCCACTAACTCCTTCTTGGGAGTGTAGAGGCTTGCAAAAAAAACACCTACATCTTGTACTCCAATCTTGGCGAGGACCCTTAAGTGTCCTAATGCCTAGAACCTGTTATTTCTTGCAGTCAATTACACAGATTTCTTAATATGTCACTTTGATACAAAGAGCTGTGTTTGGATCGTTGACTCTAAATGACCCCCCCCCCACCCCCACCTCCCTTCTTAAGCGAGGATACCCTCTTTTCAGCGCAATTGTATTACATGCCCCCCCCCCCCCCACTGGGCCCTTAGTTCACTACCTACCTCAACATTTTGAATCCTCGCCACGACCAAGACAACCGAAGCCGTTAAGTAAAGAGAAGGAGCTGCGTAAGGACGAGCCATCCATTACATGCCTCTCGATGGTCAACGTGAGGCGGCCACAGAGGCCAGCCGAGTCGGTCCGTGGAACTGGAAAGCAACCGTTGGGATGTTCCCAAGACAGGCCGGGCGGTGGCGCCACTGTAGGGCTGTCATGGCAGGCCTGTGGACTCCAGCGGTATGAGCGGCTGCCTGTTAACGTGTGCAGTGTCCGCTCCTCGTTTGCCGTGCTCGCCGATAAGTTTACCGTGGTGGTGGCTAGCATGGGTATATCTGCTGCGTTAACACATGATCTGCCTTATAGATATACATTGTACGAACACATACACCTCAAGAAGGGAACAGATGTGTTGAGGTGTTGCCGTATATGCCCTACCGTGTTGAATGTCTGAGTGTTCGTGCGTCGAGTCGTCAGGGGAGCTATTATTGTTATAATTTGCACCTTGCGTTGAAATAAAATTCGCTATAGGTTAGTGACTTAGATCACCAAACCAAATGAATATCCTGCTAATAATGAAGTGAATAAGGTCTATAGACACCGAGCTTTGACTTCATTGAGGGTGGAATTGCCTTTCGGCGCTACCCATTGAGCCAAAGAAGGTTCTCTGCATGGGTTCGTACGATTCGGTAACGGATCTGGGGGAGTGTGTTTCCAATACTGCCAGAGGGCTGCACCATATATCATGCAGACAGTCTTTCTAACCCTCAGAGCCACCCAGTCATCCCCGGCCAGCCGTACCCTCTACCCCCAGCCCCTACCCCCCCCCCCCTCCCCAACCCCCCAGAACCTTCGTCGGGCGCATGTCGCTCGGCGGCCTAGAAAATAACCTCCTGCAAGCATACTCACAAACCGGCCAGAGAATAACCTCCTGCATCATTGCTCACAAGCCGCCCAGAGAATAACCTTTTGCATGCATGCTCACAAACCGGCCAGAGAATAACCTCTTGCATGCATGCTCACAAACCGCCCAGAGAATAACCTTTTGCATGCAAGCTCACAATCCGCCCAGAGAATAACCTCCTGCATGCATGCTCACAAACCGCCCAGAGAATAACCTTTTGCATGCATGCTCACAAACCGGCCAGAGAATAACCTCTTGCATGCATGCTCACAAACCGCCCAGAGAATAACCTTTTGCATGCATGCTCACAAGCCGCCCAGAGAATAACCTCTTGCATGCATGCTCACAAGCCGCCCAGAGAATAACCTTTTGCATGCATGCTCACAAGCCGCCCAGAGAATAACCTCTTGCATGCATACTCACAAACCGCCCAGAGAATAACCTTTTGCATGTATGTTCAAAATGAATGCGGTATTGGAATATATTGATTCAACATATACTTCATTAATACTAGCGGGAATAGTCCACGCAAGAACATGCTTTAAGGGCAATAAGCCCCCTGCCTCCCCCCCCCCCCGCCCCGCCCACCCCACCACCACCACTACCACTGTGTAACTAACTGCACACTTCCCACGATGAAAGTGTGCCATGGTAAATACCTAGAGGAAAGATGTTGACATCAATGACCTGTTTTCTGCAATTAGCACTGACACCGGTAGCAGATGAGAAAGTAAAAAGGAACCAGAAAAATATCTTGTAAAATGATGGCAAAATTTGTCTGCACGTTTCCGTATTCTGTGGAGTCTGGGGACTTTAAGTCGTCTACCTGCCTGACGGCATGTAGCAGCTGCTGTAGTCCACACCAGGCCTTGAGATTTCTTAAAACTATAAGCAAAATTTTCAAATTGGTAATATTGTTTACTTTTCCGTTGACTTGCTTTTACTTTTCCGTTGACTGGCTGTATGTGCGGAACAAGTGGGCCAGGATCACCTTATCAACCACACCATGCAGACACAAAATTATATAACGAAGCCAATCCAATTAAGTCGATGATTTTTACATACATGGCCAGTTCACTACTTATACATGCTATTCTATTATTACATTATAACAACTGTCAATACTGGTTGCCCGCGGGCAATGTATATATCATGGTAACGCCCGTGCGTTGCCTGGCACCATGAGACCGTGACCTATCCCCTTGTCGAACATGCAACGTGCCGCCTGGTGGAGGACCAAAAGAGATAAATACTCCGGCTAAATGTCACCCACAGCCTAACAGATGTACTTATTTTGAGGTGTGTCACTTTCCCTCATATTTACACATCGTTAATACCAGTGGCCGGCTGGCAGTGGGCCCGTTTGGCTCTTATCGGGTATGTCGTTTTTTGCTTTAACGATCTCTCGGGCAACTTTTGCATCGACGCTTGGATGATCGCTGTGACCTTTCAGCGTTTCACGCACATGAGGTCAAATTAATTTAGAGTGGGATTTAATAGACATCACCTGTAATTTCATTACCTCGCCTCCATCCATTTTACTGTTTATGCCATGGAAATGTTAACCACCACCCCATTCACCCGACTCCCCAACCTAACGGCTATTTGCCGGGCTGGAGCTCAGAATTACCTTGGGGGCTGAGTAGGGAGGTGATGGGGGAGGGGGGGGGGTGAGTGGGGAGGAGAGTGTTTGTCTGTATGTGGGGCGGGGGGGAGGGGGGGGGGTGACGCCACAATTATATTGCGCGGAACGATCGTGACTGAATGATAAGGGGATCCCTGAGTAAATCGATGTTGATTAAAAGGCAACTCTATAGTCTGTGGCGGGAAATTATTTTCGGAAAGTTAATTACGCCAGGCCTATACCCAGCCGAAGGCATACTACAGTAGTCCATCGACCACGTAGTCGTCGTGGCTATATTTATAGAACTATTTTCGCCCATCAGATCTGTAGCTCGACTCACTATGCTAGCGACACGGGGCCTTGGATGTACATATCCATGTATATTAATGTGCAACCCGTAATCAAAATGGTTTACACCTCTCTCAAGCTATGCAGCCTATTCAGTTATATTTTTATATAGGGTCAGTAATTATACAGAAAACCGCAGCATAGCGAGTTTTGTGTCAGATTTGGATATGTGGAGATATCATTCAATATGTTCACTTCTAGAAATTGATTAACTATGGATAGCTAAATGTACATTAATTGGTAAGGTTGTCTTTTCAATATCCCCCAAATTATTACATATACAAAGTGACTAGGAATTATCACAATTATCTTCTAATTTTTATTACAGTCAATCTCTGTCTCTCTCTACATATATCTGCGTGTTTAGATATAGGCCACACTACGACAACAATGCCGAAACCATTTCTGTCAATGTTAGATATCATGACATTTAAAGTCTTTCAATCACATTAATTCTACAAGTATATGCAGAAGCTACATTGTTTGTAATAGGTTGCATCCCTTACTACACATAATAAGGTGTGTGTGTGTGATGAAGAGGGGGGGGAGGAGGGGGGAGGCGGGTGTCACCCTGTGGCCTAGTATAGGTAGCTCGTTCGACCATTGTCGAGCGCGCTGCTAGACCAGCTGTGGTTAAAGCCCCAAACACGCAATTATCTCTGTATATATGCAAGATAACGATGCATTTCCTATGTCTCTCTTAGCGAATAGTAGACGGTTGGCGGAGATGCGGCTCATGGATCCTTCCCATTGATATCGATACGACCTATAGAGGTTAAAGGGTCCTACCTAAACTAACCAACCAACCCGTCATTAGCGAAAAAAACATGGGTAATTAGCTTGATTTACTCGTACAATGAATGCAAAGTAAATATCACTAATTGCCTTGACCTGCAACCTTCTAAACGTTTGGTCAGTGACGTCAATTAACATAACATCATCGCTTTTGAGCAGCTAAATTATTGTTCGATTTAAGGAATATATTGTGTAGTTCACTTCACTAGTATAGTTCAATTTTGTTTGGTTCATTTGAGTTTATAGAGAATGGAGGGGTCATATCTTGGCACATTGAAACATAATCTGAAATTAATTTTTATGTGGACATTTTAGAAGGACACTGCAATATCAAAATAACTAAGGCAATATATAAATGAAGTGAAGGAAAAATGGCGTCTGCATCAATAGACTAATTTATGTAACGCCATTGTAATAAATTACGGAGCCCACGAAGATTGGCAACAGCCATTCGTGACCAAGTAACTTCGCCGGCGAGACATTTAATGCGAATTAGGCCTACAAGGAACAAACCATTAAGTTCTTTCGGCGTTTGCTTCCCGGGGAAATGAAGCATTACAAGTGTAACGTTAAGTTTAAGTGCCGACAATGAAATTAGCAAGTCAAGGGAAGTACACCGCTCATCTCGCAATCGCAAATTGAAAAGAAATGACCCTATCTGGCCGTCTTCAAAGGTAGCGCCCCTCTTCAGTGGACCCCGGCCGGGAAATTTCCCTCGCAAATAGGTACATTTCATCTGTCTTGTCCGCCGTTAAAGAGGGTTCGTATATAACTCTAATGCCGCCCGTGGGCGGGCGTGCAGGCTACGACTGCGTCACTGAGTGGCAACACATATCGGGCCTTCATTGTGCAAAGGAAACAACGGCCAAATCAGTGGAAATTATCTGCCAGCTGCCTTCAATATATGTAAGCCTCATATCTCACAGGAAGAAGACAACTCCCACCAAGTCCAAATAACTAGGACTCTTTCCGAGTCTGAATGCTATTGCGGCCTCCTCGGTAACTCTCTGCAGGCTGCTCACGGCCATAGCGATTGGCTGCTGCCAGGCCGTTCCCGTGTCGCCGGGGTTCACAAGGCCAGCCCCCTCGCAGCGGCGGCGGCGGCGGCGAGCGTGCGGCGGTGGGGGGGGGGGGGGTGAGAGAGCGGTAGGTGGTAGAGGTGACGGGGGTAAGTGGCTTTGAAGCGCGCCCTCCGCCCTATTAACCGCGGCCCTCGGCTGGGTGAGTGAGTTGAAGATAACCAGCGCCCACGGTAGCGATTACCGCGTCTGAGTTTATCAACTGCGCTGATTGGCTGCTGGTCCCGCTCGCCCGCCGGCCCCAGCAGCCCTCTCATTGGTCAGTTAACCTGTGTCGTCACCGCAGTTAAGCCCCGCCCACCTTTTTGACGTCTATTCCCCCACTGACGAGTGTTCAGCAGTTGAGTCCTTAAAGTGAAGTAGCTATCAGCCGTGTTCGTTAGTCCCGAGTCGTCAGTGAGCGACAGGGCGTCTACCACTTCGCATTTGACTTGTACAAACTCCCAACTGCAGCGGATGTTTACAGCAGGTTTTTTTGGCCTGAATATATTCGCTCTGACGAGCTACGCATAGGCAGGCTTACACTACTTGGGCTATGGTCACCTCGAACGTAGGCCTTTAGGTCGTATCCACATTGTTGATTCGTCATTGCGGTGGTGGACATATAACAACGATTTTCAGCAAGTTGTATGCGCTGCCCAACAGGCGAGACAGTTATTTATATAGAGAGGAAGATGGAGTTGGAAACCAAGCCAACCATCGGTGAGGATATGGCGGTGCCAGCGGCGGCGGTGACGCAGGACATGGACGTCGACGATTCCGACGTGTCACTCGTCGACATCGAGGCGGTAGTCAAGCCCCGTGATGACTGTGACGTCATACCCGACGGCCCCCGCGACGCTAACTCTCGAGTGTCGACGCCGGCGTCCCCAGGGCTGCAGGCCGGGGAAGGCCTCCCCCCTGCCGACCTCGCGGGGGTCGGAGAGGTGCCCCACCCTGGCGACGGGGCAGGCGACGGCGGGGGTGAAGGTGGGGGTGGGGGTGGCGGCGGTCCTCGAGTCACGAACTTCTGTATTGACGAGATTTTGAAGCCAGAGTTCGGGATCAAGGGCGCTCCCTGCTCCGAAGAGTGTCCGCCCCAGGCCAGTAACCCGGAAGGTAAGGCCCGCCCCAGCGCCTTCCAAATCTGGAAAGTCGCTCACAACAACAACATTAATAACAACAAGAACAATGTGAATGGCAATAACAATTATAGTAATAATAATAACAACAATGTTATTAGCGCCAAGGGCGGGCGCCTGACCGGTTACAGCGCCAAGGACTTAGCGGGGTTTCACGCGGCGTTCCAGCAGTATCTGCACAATGCCGCCTTGCTGCCGTACGACTTGAACTTGGCGTCCCAGGCGGCGAGGAACTTTTACCGCACGGGTCTGGGACGTTACCCGTCAACGGGGGGGTCTGCCCACCAATGGAGCCCCCTCAAGGACCCCCGGGAGGCAGAGTTCACCCACAGGACGCCTCTGGGTCACGGGGGTCAGCACGGCAGCGTACCAAACAGCGACTGCGATACCTGCAGTACGACGTCGTCCCCGCCACTGTCGATCTCACCAAGGAGTCCACCTACCCCTATTATCGCCCCGGTGAAACTCCCAACCGGACGCGGGGCGGATCCGACCTTTAACTATAAACGAGGGTCCCACCTGACCCCCGGGGAGAAGCCTCCGCAACCCTCGTTTCACCCTCACGGGACCCAGGACAGGAAGAGGAATCGTTACCATGGCGACGCCGGGTCGGGAGTGGCTGCCAAGCGGTGTCACTCTTCGGGTGAGAAATCGACCCCCCCTCGGGAGGCGTTGACCCACAAAGCGTTGTCACGGTGTCAGGGGGACAGGACAGACCATAAAACTAACACTCCCCCGGCGGCGACGGGAAACAAGGCGGGGACCACCCCCACCCCTGCCTCCCGGAGCCTCCTCACCCACTCAGTCGACAAAATCCTGCCCCAGTCTCCCGAGTCAGAAAGCGACGACAACCCTGACTCTCCCCGGCAGCAGCAGCAGCCAGGCAGGGAGAGGCTGTCCCCGGAGGCGAGACACCAGGGGGATGAAGGAGGGGACTCTAAGGGCGACCCTGCGCTGTGGCCGGCCTGGGTGTACTGCACACGGTATTCAGACCGACCCTCATCTGGTGAGTTAAAATATTCATCTATTCCCAGCTTGCACCTCATCAACCAGCTCACGCGCTCGCTTCAGTGAATTCATGTTTTCACCCCGGGTTCAAGTACATATCATCAACAGGAAAAATAAAGTACATATGCACACAATATTAATTATGCATAGGTACCGGGACTAGTCGGACAACGCCAGTATTTTTATATGACACCCATAACATGTAGCTGGTTTATGATCCACCGGGGCCGCCGTGGCCGATCAAGAAAATCGATTATTACACCAAATACTGACTTCGGGCAAAACTTGACTCCTTGCTGCACTGAAGTAGTGAGTTTTTCTCTCATGGGAACACAGTGGAGCAGACCCTTATTTCCACTCCCTGACCTCCACTTCCCTACAATCTTATTTTTCGGAAGTAGGTTCATGCTGTTGTAATATTTAGCATGAGACTTTGTTGTCCTAGGTATAGCTGTATTATAAAAAACGTGGCCTGGCGGGTCCAAGTTTGCGTGACCCAGTGTGTCGGTATAACTCAATTCTCACGCATATACTGCACAAAAATCGATTTCAAAGATGGCAGATAGGCCATATTCTAAAACTGAAATGAGCTGCATTGTTTACCTAAATTCAAGATAAAGTAGTTGAAATAACTTTATATATTGATGGTAGCACTCAAATTGCTCTGGTCGAAATTTCGCTGGTTCCAGAAATCTAAGTATGGGTGATACAAGATAAAAATCAGGTTGTGCTTTCATGTTAGGGCTAAACATTGTTTCTGAATAGCTCACGCATTACTCACGTCTACCGTTTACTACAATAATCTATTTTGTGGGCTCCAACGTGAAAGCTTGACCAAAACGCACGGGTAAAGAAAAATAGCCTGAATGATGTTTAATGGAAATTTTATGAAATATAACCATCTGAACTATGGCTAAGAAATAATGGGTTAGTGGCTTCAAAGATATGCGTAACAATTTCCAGACTCCGACAAGGATATATATAGGGGAGGGAGAACGGTTCAACCAAAATGAGTATGGTCTTCTTCAGGCGTAATTGCCACGAATTAGCTAAACACAGCAAAGAGTCTATGTCTCCCATTTATCATATCATTAAATACACCACGTTCCATCGGACACTTGACAGACACCAAAGCCACAAGATGTCCCATGCAGTGTTCTCATTATAAAAATAGTCACTTCGATTCCTGGAACTATCATCAGAGTCCTTTTTGTGACTCACTTATGAGTTGTGGTTTTCGCGGTTTCTCCACATTGGCTAAAATAGCCCGCGAAGCGCTTGAAATAGACAAGGTAAACTGCTCGGACTGCCATATAAGGCGGGTGAGCACAACACACTGGGTCACTGGCGCCTTGACGTCTGGTGCGACTTTAACGACCAGACTCTCCCCTGCGGTTTGTTTCACGTCCTACTTTGGATGGACCTCTAAATCTCTTTTTTTTGTCCTTGTTTTTCTTGTGTCACAATGAAATGGATGAAGCTGCCAAAAGTTCCTGTTTAAAGTCAAACTTTTATGTCCCATGTCTCCACATGGGTCTCATAAAATACTAATTGCCCCAGCTGCTCTGAAACTTCGCGGAAAGCCAGGCCGGTATCATATGTATAGCCTACAGGTATACCAAGACCATCCCAAGTCCGCTTCATCCACTAATAATGAAACTTGTCATTGTAAAACCATCTTTACTTCCATTTTTAAACCTGGAGTGATGCACTATTTCTGTTCGTGGTTAATTATAAGCTGTAAATGAAGTGTAAATTACCTTTGTAAGAACAAGCGAAAGTGTAACATCTTATGATATTAACATGATAATGTAACAGGCAGGATTTATTTATAGATACCAAAAACTCATGTACTGAAACACGGTCAAAACTCACAAATTTGAATTCGCCTTGGCATGCTTATTAACCTCCATTATGCGGGCAAATTAAAATAATAATGGCAGAAATGTGTGGTATATTGAAAGCATTCGCGCAACATAGCAGCAATTTACCCTATTTGTTACTAGTATTGCCCAGTTGGCACGTAACGATTTTTTTATAGAAAGTTATCAGTGGGTTTTAGTACATACATCGCGAGGCCTGGTCGCCTGAAATCGGCATGAGATTAGCATCCCCGCAGTTTTACAACATGCAATGAAAGATAGGGTACTTACGGCTGGTGTGAAGTTGACTTTGATAGCAGCGACAGTGGTTTCCTTGCTGACCCTCCCTCCCCCACCACCCACCCCACCATGGGTGAGCCGGGGCGTCGAATTTCCCCAATGGTCGTTTACGCCTAAGCACTGCAAACAGAGGGCTCGCAGGGTGGCGAGATATAACGCGCCACCGACGCAGCTGTCCTATCAAAGTGACAGGCCAGTTAGTGTTTTAGTCAGCACCTCCCCTGGATGGTCAGCTACATGCGTGATTAATTGGGACATTTTTGGACGCCAGTTTTTGTTGTGTGTGACGCAGGCGGGGAGTGGGGTTGGGAGGGGGGGGAGGGGGGAGGAATGGGGACCAGAAAGAGAAGAGAGGAGAGAGGGGGGAGAAGGCGAGGGCAGAAGAACAGAAGGAGGGGCAAGTGATGGGTCAGCGTGGTCGCTATTGTACATATACCACGTAGCAAATGCTCTTTTTATGGGTCCATCAAAGGTGCTTGCGTTCCGTGCATGCATGCACGGCTAATGAACCAGTATAGGTGGGGACGGTGTCTCGCCAGATGATTAACGTGTAGATATAGGCCTTTATATACGTCTGGAAGAGATGTGTGCTTCTCGGAATGCGCAGACAAACGTGAGGAGGGGTTGCAAAGGGGGTGGGGGGGGGGGGGCGTGGAAGAGTGGCGAGTTGCAATGCAAAATGGATTGAAATAAGCATCGGATGCGGCACAGCATGGGGCACACAAGATACTCGCCGTCTCGCTGTTCTGATAATGACGGAGCCGGGGTAGGATGGGAGGGTTTGTGACATGAAGGGGGAGGGGGGGATGGGTAGGGGGGGGGAGCTCACTCCTGCCTTTTGCTTGGCGCCATAGAGGGGGGTGGGCTGGGGTAGCGGGTAGAAGCCTGCGTGCGTGAGTGGCCGGGAGAGTATGATAGTGTGAAAAAGGAGTTGGTTGCGGGTGTACGCAAGAGGGGAAAGAAAGGTGGGTCAGACGATTGCTGACGGTAAGGTTGTTGGAAAGGGATGGGTTAGGAGTCGAGGATGGTGGGGAGGGGGGAGAGAGGGGAGGGGGGTGGGGAAAGGGGGGGGGGCCACTGTGGCGAGAGGTGCGAGAGGAGGGAGCCGGAGAGGGAGCGGGGAGGGGGTATAGACGGGGTTGCGGGGTGGGGCCTCCCGCACGTGTAGGTCGTTGACTACTTCACCCATTATCGCCCCTTTCACGAGCTGCCCATCCCCGCTATCTCCTCCCATTGTTAGCCACCCGCGGGGGTTAATGGCGACCGTCACTTGACAGCCCCAGCCCCCCCCTCCCCCCCCCCCCCTACACCCCCACCCACCACCACCACCCAACTGGCGAGCCTGGCATACCCTAGCCTCATAGATGTTACCCATACAGCCCACCGTCTGCCCCGGCCCGCCTCCCACCCACCCCCTTCTCCCCAACCCCTACTCCCGCCACCCCCTGAGCCCAGCAAGTCGTCCAAAAAACATAACAGGTGTTCACAATCACAATCACCCTCTACATGTGCGGAGTTACGGCCACTGCTGGCGAATTAACATTTTAAATGCAATGCGAGTCTCTTTGGTGGTCGATTCCTATAAACAAGATTTGAAATTATCCGACCGGGGAGTGAGATTTTCCATTGCACATTGCACTGCTTCGGGAAGTGGTCAAAGGGAAGTGTTCAACATCATATGTATATATGTGTACTTAATTTTACTTCATCATTGTCTGTCAATAGAACTTGTGTTAATGTTTATTGAGAATTTTATATTATGTCATTAAATAAAGCTGTAACTAATACTATATTAGCTTAACTTAACTAGTGATATATAAAATAATTTAGGCATCGGTACGGCATGTTATGACATTTAAAATTTGTAATCTTGCTTCCGTTTTACGCCCATTAATTTATTTTAACAAATTGTAAATAATTGTTATAACTAAATCCGGTTCCTTCGTTAGCAAAGGAAGTTAAACAAGGTTCAATATTGTCAATAAGAAAGATTGGGAAATAATGAAGTATTTAATTGATAAAAGTCAAGAGGAAATAGTATTTTCACAACTGAGATTTCCGAAGATTCATGACGTTGATGCATCAGAGAGGCTTTGGCGACATAACGTCACTAATGGGTTTAAATAGGTTAGAAAAAGGTTACTGTCGAGTCGTTTATATGCCTACCTGTGATAAATAATGGCGGTTATTTACATTGTGTTGTTGAGGCTGAAAGATGAGTTGGTCTGGATGTTCCCCCCGCCCCTACCGTGACATTTCACCTGCAATTTTTACGGTAATTACAGGGTTTTTTTCTTGTAATGATAAGCCAATTAAATATGGGAAAGTCAAACACATTATAATTGATTCCATGTTCAAGGGTTATTAGCAGTCATTATACTAACAGGAGCGTTTAATGGTTGATTTTAGTTTTGAAGTCTATGGGTGTGATCACCCCCCTCCCCCCCCTCCTACCCACCCCCAAACACACCCTGCCCCTCCCTCCCCCTCCCCGGCACCTGTCACCCTACACCTCCCCCCACCCCCTGAGAGCGTACCTCATGCATGTGGAGTATGAGGTGCGAACATATATTGAAATGAAAGGAGGGATGATAATTTGAGTGTTTAGCTTAATGGCCCGGTCTATTAAATTGACATCGTGGTTTCTTGTTCATTTCCACACGGGCAAACGGCTTCTCTCGGTGATCAGAATTAGACCCACTGCCCTGCACGGTTCATTATCATTTGGCAAGTCCCACGCAGTTATAATCACCTACCGTGCTACCCGTATCTAGCGCCTCGCGGTAACCAACGAGCGCCCTGTCACAGCCCCCTCACACTTATCGATTGAATTCAACGGTAAAGGTCACTTAGAAGTGTAAACGGGGTGTTATTTACTTATACAAAGCACTTCTTTTGTTGTCGTTGTATGCAACACCTCTAATTTAATTTGAGCGAATTAATTTTTTCGTGTTCAAATGGTCATTAATAATGGTAGGACTCGAAACCAGTCGATAAGATGGACGGCGTCGTGCGACCGGGGGAGGCGCGCGTGCGCAGTTGTACGTAAGAAGTGGGTATTAATAATAACAGTTGTTTACAGACTCTGATCAGCGCAGAATTCTCCCAGGGGAAGAAAGGGATGGGGTGGGTGGGGGGTCGGGGGGGGGGGGCATGGACTTGGATCTTAAAAAGAGGTTAGGCTCAAATGATGATCACTGTGGACATATATTTCAGTTCAAAATGACGTGCATCAGCAATCTTTGGAGGTATATAGACATGCTGCATCTCTTTCACTGGCTGTAATGAGACAAATGCACAACAATCGCAGTATATCTCTGGCTGAAGACGTGTGCACAGCGAAGTTACAGCCAAAGCAATTGCAAGCTTAAACCATAGCTACACATAAACAGGCCGGTGTTAGATCGGATTAATTTATACCAGAAATTGGTTCTAATCAAATCTTGTCAGCCCGTGATTATCACGGTCCTCATATAAATGTTTACAGAGCTTAATTTTGCAGAGTACCCTTACAATCTTGGCACATGCCAAATTACGTGCATGGTAGTAGTATGCCATGAACTGGATCAGTTTTGTTAATTACGCATATGAATCTTCTTGAAAGTTGGAGTAATGGCCAATGGATTTGCCTTTCATACCGTCATGGGATCCGCTACAAAAGTGGCTTCCCGTTGTCCATTGCTCTCTGCTCTTGTCCTTTGTGCTCTGATATCCCATCATACTCGCGCTGTCACTTTCTTCCCCATGGGTCCATCTACCGATGATCGTCTGCCCCTCCCCCTCCCGGGCTGGCCACACCCACCCCACCCCACCCCACCCCTCCCACCCCACCCCACCCCACCCCTCCCCATGGTAACCATCTCCATTCAACGGCCGGGGATCCCCCGCTTATCTCCAGCTCTTTGCTAGCTTAAGCCTCTGGCGACGATAATGAGCAACGTCCCGAGCGTTAATCGTCCACCGGATAACATCCATTGACTAAAACCCTTCGCCGTGACAATTGTAATCCCGGCGACAATTCTATCGCTATTCACGTATTATCGCTCAAACTAGCGACGCGTCGGGCGTTAAACAAACATTTGACTTTGTCGCGGGGATGATGCTATAAGCGCTAATTGGTCTTGTGAGAGTGAGATAGGACACAGCCGATAAAGGAGGTGGGGATAAAAAACCTTATCTCTTCAAAACATGAGAGTGTCGTGATAAAGACCGCGTGGACGGTTGGCGTGGACTGCCGTGGACCGGTTGGGGTAATTAGTGAAGCCGGGTCCGCTGTGGTCACCAAGCGTCCGCGCCACCGGCAGCACCAGCACCAGCGCCACCGGCAGCACCACCGGCCTCGTAGGCACCACCGGCAACGGCAGCACCAGCGCCAGCGCCACCGGCAGCGCCACCAGCAGCGGCCGACACATTTGTCATCGTAGCCAGACGCCACCCTCTATCCCTTTATCGCCAATCTTCAACCCCCAGCCCCAACCACCCCCGACCCTCTCCCCCCACCTCAACTCCCATGCACCCCGTCCCTCCGCCTCCCTCTCGTCCTTATTGTGGGTAATCTTGGCCGCCACTGCTGGCAGGAACTCCTCCCTCCCCGGCCCTCCCAATCCCTTCCGATTCCTGCGGCACCAAGTTTGACAAAGAACTTTAATATATGGCCTGTCAATGACATCAGTTTGCTTTTGGCGAGCTGGCTGTGGAACTGACTGATACGCTAGCCAATTATCCTTTATGGGCAAATGGTAAATAATCCGCATGGAGTATTTGTAAACACTCATTATTGGAGCTTTTAGCACTATTTAAGTATTCGAAATAATGTATTAGTTATAAGACACGGACGCTCCTTATTCGAGTTCGAGGGCTATGCCACTCCGGATCCTAGCCTAGTTTGCATCATACAAGAGTCCACCGTATGCAGAGATAGTACCACTGCTTCACAGCTTAAGCAAGCAATAATCTTTAACCACTCGTGTTAGCTAAATTGAGTCCGGAAACCCACAGGTGCGCATTGAGAATGAATTGGAATTGGACGAAGCTTCCCCCAGTTCCTGAAGCCAGGCCGCTTTAAGTTACAAAGTTACAAACCAGTTACAACTAGTTAAGTTCAAAAAGTCTCAACCAAGTCTTATATTGACTGCATGGTACAGGTTGAGTTGGGGACTCGAACTGAAGATCTCTGCGTGTTGACGTCACAGTGTTGGAGACTATTCTACCATTGAGCGTTCAGCTGCCTTAGAGTGTGCGGAAGGGGGTGAGGGGTGGATGGGCGTGGGACTGTCGGGAGGGTGTGAGGGTCGGGGTGGGGGTGGATGGGCGTGGGACTGTCAGGGTGGCGTGGGGCGGGGCTGCATGGAGTCTGGAGGAGGGTGATAAGCCATGGGCAGCAGCCACGCGCATAAGTCACTGCCATCATCATTGTCTGCTCGTTAAAGCGACGGCGTGGACTGTCTGCCTGTCTGCCTGCCTGCTCGACCGACCGCGCGCCTCGTCGGTAAATACCCCCGCCCCCTGCAGTCCCCTCTCCCGCTCTCTCTCACCCATCAGCAGCGTCGATCTCTTCACATTAGGCCCCCAGTCCTGCCCTCGTCCTCCCCAGCTCTCCTCTCCCCACTCCCCCCCGCCCCTCACTTCCCCTCCCCTCGCCACAGCCCCAGAAACAATTACCTCATCAAGACACTCCTGATGAGGTCATCTGAGCAACGGGCAAGTCTGGCTGGCTAGTGGGGATGGAGGGTGGGGGAGGGGAGAGGGGGACGCGTGCATGAGGCTGGGTTATATGGCATTCGGTTTGAATGAGTGAAGTGGAGGATGCGCAGGGTGTGGGTGTGGGTAGGGGTGGGTAGGGGTGGGTGGGGGTGGAGGTCGGTGTTAATGAATTATGTGCGGCGCAATGAGGGCGTCCCATACCTCCCCACCTCTTCAACCCCCTACCCCCTCTACCATCCCTCCACCTCCTCTACCATCCCTCCACCCCCCTCTACCATCCCCCCACCCGCCCAGCCGCCTACCCCCCGCCCCCCATTACCCCTCAGTCTCCAGGCCGATCGGTCAATTTGTCTTCATGGCTTGGGGCGCTAATCAACGCTTTGCGCTGCCTGAAGGTACGTAAGGCCGAGGGTGTGAGAGTTAACCCCAACAACCCCTCCCTGCCTCCCCCTTCCTCCTCGCACCCCCTTCCTCCTCTTCCCTCACTCACCCGCTCTCCCGTGGACCCCGCTACCCGCTACCCCGTACCCCGCTACCAACCATCCCAAAGAAACCTAACATTTCCTACACCATTCACCGCCGCGGGATGTTTTCACTAAATATATTACACATCGATTAAACATGTTTTCCCCACGGCCACCCACGTAACTATAGCACAACTCGATTACCACTCAATCGATTTGTTCGATTGAGCAATACTGCGGAGTTGGCGTATTTGCTAAAATACGAACTCGTGTCATGACCTCATTAAGGTTTCGGGGAGATGTGTCCCGACGTAAAGGTCAGACAGAGGTCAGTGCTTAAGTGAGAACGGATTTGATTATAAGGTGACTTGTTCAGCCCAACGTGTATGGTCCAGATATGAATAAGGCCGTTTTTTACCCACACGCAGTGACACTGCTCCCTCCCTGTTAACCGCTCCTTCCGCTCCTACCATCAACCATTCACCATTCAACATGGATGGTTATTGTGATGGTGAACTATCTCAATGCATTTCATATTTTCCCACAGTCTTTTAAGCGCGAAAACAAGCGAAGAGTTTGGTTGGTTATTTTCTCACTGCAGTAGCGGCTGCGTGGCCGATAAATAAAAATGGTGGTGTGTGTTGTACGTCGTCTCCGGGTGAAATATACACACCGTCATAGAACGCAGGCTTCCTTTCTCGTTTCCACAAAGGCGTTTGTCATTTATTACGCCCGAAAAAACAGAACCCCAACTGTCGTTTAGAGATTATACCAAGTACAGCAAATTTGTCTTAAAATGACTGTATTATTAATGTTCACCCTGCTGTATTTAGTGGTCTGGCAATGTTTTCCATTTCCTGAAAGCTTTCCATTTGTTCGCACTGTTTTGCCATGACTTTTATCTCTAGTTTGACTGCCAACTCAAGCCGATCTTTTTTGCTCCGTTTTCCGTTTCTCTCATGCTTGGAAAAGTTATAGCGATACATGTATATAAGCATGCAGTCTCGGAGCATTGACTACATACCGGCCGTAAAAGATACTTTTTGATGCCCCTTTGCTGTTTACAGACATCTCAGTTTGTAATTTGCGTAATTCTGGCGTCGGCCACGAAAACCTTCCGAGGAAGCTGGGAGGAAGTTCAGTGTGAGCCGTTTCTCGCGCACTATGGACGCGCATGGTAATCAGGGGCTTGTCGTTTTCATGGCGCTGTTTTTTCCCTTCTTTCCTCGCCGGAAGTCGACACAATGAACGCCCACGACGCGAGTGAATTCGAAAATACGACCTGAAACGTCTTCATTGTGTTAAAGGAAGTTAATGTGGCGTTATAAGCAAGCGACATAATTTTAGTTTAAAGTTTGCCCGAGGGTTTTAAAGGCGACAATGCGAGCGTTGTTTGGCTGGGAAACTACTCCGAATGGTGTTTAATCACCTCCATGTTCGCCCACACGACCACACAGGGGGACTGGAAGGGGGAATGGGGGAGGGGAGGGGGGGGTCAATCCACGATAAATGACGCGTCTTATGAAATAAATGACGCGTCTAATACATAAATAACTGCCAAAGGAGCGAATACGTTTCATAATCACCTGTACCTTCTCGTGTCTGCGGCCGTTTAGACATTGGATTAAAACCAGCTTGCAGTTCCCAACTTCGCAACCTCTCCTAGATTCTTAGTTATCCCACCACATCTGCCTAGATGAGGGTGAGATGTGTTTTAATGCGACAAACAAAAGCGGTTGAGCAGAGTTCAGGACAATAAATCACTACAGGCTAAACAGGTCAGGGCTTGCGGAACGGGGCAGTGTGTGGATGGGGGGGGGGGGGTGTCAGGGGGAGGGGAGTGGGGGGGTGGACATGTGCTTAGAACCCGTTGCTGTTCACTTCGTTGGACACGTTCAGTCGACTTGAAAAATCGCCCCCGTGAGCCCCAATAAGCAGTAGCCATTATCTTGAACGTCATTAACATGAACATTCCTCCTTGTTAAGGTGTCGTATCCTAATCAAGATGAGTCAAAACAGTAAATAAACTACCGGGAAAACAACTGATATCGTTACAATTTTTGACGCCTCGAAGAAAAAAATAATTCTAATTTCGCGAGGCAGCCACACATATTTCAATGAGAACATAACTTTAGACGCCATTCTAAAATCTGTGGCTACCATGTCGTCATGAATAATTAATTACAGTTTTCATTTGATAACGGAATATTTATTTAAATATACAAAAATACAGTTGCACCAACGGATACGTTATACAGACAACACACATGCCGTAGGTGGTGTACTGCTATGTTATACAGACACCACACATGCCACAGTGGTGTACTGCTATGTTATACAGACACCATACATGCCACAGTGGTGTACTGCTATGTTATACAGACACCATACGTGCCGTCAGTGGTGTACTGCTATGTTATACAGACATCATACATGCCACAGTGGTGTACTGCTATGTTATACAGACACCACACATGCCGTCAGTGGTGTACTGCTATGTTATACAGACACCACACGTGCCGTCAGTGGTGTACTGCTATGTTATACAGACACCATACATGCCGTCAGTGGTGTACTGCTATGTTATACAGACACCATACATGCCACAGTGGTGTACTGCTATGTTATACAGACACCACACGTGCCACAGTGGTGTACTGCTATGTTATACAGACACCATACATGCCACAGTGGTGTACTGCTATGTTATACAGACACCATACATGCCGTCAGTGGTGTACTGCTATGTTATACAGACACCACACGTGCCGTCAGTGGTGTACTGCTATGTTATACAGACACCACACGTGCCGTCAGTGGTGTACTGCTATGTTATACAGACACCACACATGCCGTCAGTGGTGTACTGCTATGTTATACAGACACCACACGTGCCGTCAGTGGTGTACTGCTATGTTATACAGACACCATACATGCCACAGTGGTGAACTGCTATGTTATACAGACACCACACGTGCCGTCAGTGGTGTACTGCTATGTTATACAGACACCACACGTGCCGTCAGTGGTGTACTGCTATGTTATACAGACACCATACATGCCACAGTGGTGAACTGCTATGTTATACAGACACCATACATGCCGTCAGTGGTGTACTGCTATGTTATACAGACACCACACGTGCCGTCAGTGGTGTACTGCTATGTTATACAGACACCATACATGCCACAGTGGTGTACTGCTATGTTATACAGACACAACACGTGCCGTCAGTGGTGTACTGCTATGTTATACAGACACCATACATGCCACAGTGGTGTACTGCTATGTTATACAGACACCACACGTGCCGTCAGTGGTGTACTGCTATGTTATACAGACACCATACATGCCGTCAGTGGTGTACTGCTATGTTATAGACAACACACATGCCACAGTGGTGTACTGCTATGTTATACAGACACCACACGTGCCACAGTGGTGTACTGCTATGTTATACAGACACCACACGTGCCACAGTGGTGTACTGCTATGTTATACAGACACCACACGTGCCACAGTGGTGTACTGCTATGTTATACAGACATCATACATGCCACAGTGGTGTACTGCTATGTTATACAGACACCACACGTGCCACAGTGGTGTACTGCTATGTTATACAGACACCATACATGCCACAGTGGTGTACTGCTATGTTATACAGACACCATACATGCCGTCAGTGGTGTACTGCTATGTTATACAGACACCACACGTGCCGTCAGTGGTGTACCGCTATGTTATACAGACACCACACGTGCCGTCAGTGGTGTACTGCTATGTTATACAGACACCACACATGCCGTCAGTGGTGTACTGCTATGTTATACAGACACCACACGTGCCGTCAGTGGTGTACTGCTATGTTATACAGACACCATACATGCCACAGTGGTGAACTGCTATGTTATACAGACACCACACGTGCCGTCAGTGGTGTACTGCTATGTTATACAGACACCACACATGCCGTCAGTTGTGTACTGCTATGTTATACAGACACCATACATGCCACAGTGGTGTACTGCTATGTTATACAGCAGCCGTTATTTAACATTTGGCGTGACTGTACCCGCCGACTACCACCTCTTTTAGACACGAGATGTCACACCGATAACGAAAGGCCTTCTACTTAACCCGAGGAGTCCTCTTTCTACTCGTGTAATATGCTTATATATTTATACGCCGTAATTGCTTGCCAACATGGCCTGTCTAAACACGGTCGCATTTATATTGCCACTGATAAAGAGTCATGAAATTAACCTCTTTGTGTCGTTCTGACTCCCATCCTGACACCGTGAGATGCCCCCCCCCCCCCGCCCCTGTCACCCCGGACAGCCAATATACAACGCGTGTCACGGCTGTATGTAGACCTCACCCATCGTGCGCCGGCTCCAGAACCCACATTCTACCCGTCAGTCGCATGCCATTAAAATGCTCACCCGATGATATATATATACATATATATATATAATATATATATATGCATGCGCGCCGGTGGTTCCTCTCCTTCCTGATGTTCCCACCTTTGTATGTTAACTCCTTATATGCCATCAACACACGGAATCTCCGATCGAGGGAGCGCTGTCAGGCCGGCTAGCTAGCTAGCTATAGCCATGGCACACCGCAAATGTTGTGAAAGAAATTAAATTGTGAAGCTGTACAATGTAACGTGTCAGCGGCAGTAAATGTCGTCTGCTACTGTGAATGGCGGCAAAAGAAGACGCTCTCGAGATATGTCCAAAAAACACTGGACCCGTTTTACTGCATGTGTGCTCGAACACACTGCAGGCTTGAGGAGGTGCCCTGCTTCCGAAGGGATGGGTGTCAAAGATAAATGGAGGTGGGTAAAAAGTAGTCGCCACAACAGTATAGGAGGGCGTCTCGTGCGCGCGTTGCCATGCCTGTATGTATAGTAAGAGATAAAGAGGGCTGGCGAGTATCCGAACCAAAGTAAATTGTGACAAAACCACGACACTGATCTGACCAGGAGCACACAAGAGCGACCGGTTAGATAACAGGTCCCTTTACAGGATACTATAGTATACTAGGCCGGCATCTTCACAGTGTCAACCCAAAACTGTTTTTATTCAAATTTATAGTCGTACGACTCATTGTGTTATGTGGTATTATAAGGTATTTATTTCAGTATTTCTTTTCTCGTAATTTTTATGTTATATGCTAATGTGTCTTGGTTCGTCCTGACAAACGTGTCACGTGAGACTCCGGAAGGGAGGGAGTGGTGTGTGTGTGTGGGGGGGGAGGGGGGGGGGGTGTCACACGTCTGTTGTGTACACATGTAATATGTATATCTATAAGCTACATCACATAACATCGCGGTACAGAACAGACAATGGCTGCATACCGTTGCATTGCATTCACTTTACTTGGAAGGCGGTCGAGGAAACGATACTGTTATGTGAACTTGCCCATTGCTGCCAAATAATAGATAGATACATTTACTGCTACGATAACAACAAACTCCTGACCTTGACATATGACAAATGCGATAACGACGTTCAGCATGAAGTGCGGTAGGCCCGGGGTGGGGGTGGGGGGGGCACTGTTATACATATCTGATGGGAGGGGGCGGGGGAGGGGGGGGGGTCCACGGGTGCCTTGATGCCTCAGAGAGCGGATATTTGTGATGAAAATATACCCTTATAGAGCGGATATTATTTTAAAACGTGCGATCGGTGGGGGGGGGGGTGGAGGGGGGGGGGCGATGTGAAAATGTGCGTTCATAGAGCGGGTTGCCGCGACAAAAGGTCCCTTCGGAACGGAATTTGGTGGTAAAAAAGGGGCGCTTGTTTCCTGAACGCAGCTTAGCCGGCTACGGGCTGCATTCGCCCATCATTTAGGGCTTGGTGAACTAGTTTAAAACGCTTTGATTAATTGGTTCGAATTATTTTATTAAATTTGTCTCTCTGGGGCCACATTGAACTAATTCAGTAGAAATGTAAGCCTGCGAGAATGAAAAAAAAATGCCTCACCCACGTAGGTTTCCTATTAGTTTGTAAAACCTCTGGCGTCTCTCACTGACTTTGGCGGGCTTGCTTGTCGCCGACAGCTTTATGCGACTGCAACGTGCGACATTATCTGTAGCGTATAACAGATAACATTGTTTAGCCACTTGGCGACTGGCTTTGTATGTATCTATTTAATTGTATGGATCCTCTGCAGTAAATTATCATGTGCGTATCGGTATTGTTATTGCTGTCTGTGGGCGACCATCGGAACAAAGGTGGCGAGTCTCCCCTGATATCCCTCGGAACAAAGGTGGCGAGTCTCCCCTGATATCCCTCGGAACAAAGGTGGCGAGTCTCCCCTGATATCCCTCGGAACAAAGGGGGCGAGTCTCCCCTGATATCCCTCGGAACAAAGGTGGCGAGTCCCCCCTGATATCCCTCGGAACAAAGGTGGCGAGTCTCCCCTGATATCCCTCGGAACAAAGGTGGCGAGTCTCCCCTGATATCCCTCGGAACAAAGGTGGCGAGTCTCCCCTGATATCCCTCGGAACAAAGGGGGCGAGTCTCCCCTGATATCCCTCGGAACAAAGGTGGCGAGTCTCCCCTGATATCCCTCGGAACAAAGGTGGCGAGTCCCCCCTGATATCCCTCGGAACAAAGGTGGCGAGTCTCCCCTGATATCCCTCGGAACAAAGGTGGCGAGTCTCCCCTGATATCCCTCGGAACAAAGGTGGCGAGTCCCCCCTGATATCCCTCGGAACAAAGGTGGCGAGTCTCCCCTGATATCCCTCGGAACAAAGGTGGCGAGTCCCCCCTGATATCCCTCGGAACAAAGGTGGCGAGTCCCCCCTGATATCCCTCGGAACAAAGGTACCGAGTCCCCCCTGATATCCCTCGGAACAAAGGTGGCGAGTTTCCCCTGATATCCCTCGGAACAAAGGTGGCGAGTCTCCCCTGATATCCCTCGGAACAAAGGTGGCGAGTCTCCCCTGATATCCCTCGGAACAAAGGTGGCGAGTCCCCCCTGATATCCCTCGGAACAAAGGTATATTCTTCATACAGCGCCATCCCTGAAATGTATTATACATTGAAAGACGCGGCCGTTCACGACCAGGTGGTAACTGGGCGAAGTTTCTGGGCTTCTCCTAAAGAATTTTTTTGGGGCTGATTCAAGCCCCGAATTTCGTATATATACCCTTCACCCCGCCACGCCAAAAACACGGACAAACAGACGTGCGTCACAGGCAGAACGACCCAAACATCTCTGTCTCGCGGCTTTTATATATATATATATATGTGTCTGTCTGTCACCCCATCCGCGCCATCCTACCTGCAACCCCCCCCCCCCCCCCGTCCCTTAACTACCCCTCCCCCCACCCCTGCGGGACCCACATGCCCCACACGATCACGCCCGCCTGACGGGTGAAGCTTCTCCGGCCTGTGGGTGACAGCGGGGGGAGGGTGGAATGGAGGCGGAGGGGAGGGGTGCTGATGCCCACCCCGGTGGGTTGTCAGCCCCCTGGCAGGGCCCCCCACCACGGGTCACTGCCCCCCCTTTGGTCGACAAGAGCACTGCCACTCTAGCATAAAAAGGCGACGTCGGCCCGACTTTTCAAACTTCCAATTAAAAACGTAATATATATTCATTCGGAGGCCCTGGCTGCTGAGGGCCGCAAGACGAGTTAAATGATGTCCTATTCAGGGCAGTGGAGGGCGGTGGGCGGGGGAGGGGGTGGTGGTAAAGTGTAGGGGGCGAGGCGGGGGTGGCCGGATGGCGGTTCACCAACCCAGTCTGCATGGTTACTCACAGATAACGTATTGATATCACCTTATGCCAGCTCATCATCTCCCAATAACCCCCACCCGCCCACTGCCTGTCCAAACCTGCTCTACATATATCTCTAAAGCTTCACTGCTAAATCCCAAGCACTGTGCAGTTATTTCCTTGTAATATATGTGTC